>BQNB010000934.1:0-141516 GCA_026074375.1 Tanacetum coccineum
AATCTTACTAGGGTCTACATGAATCCCATTACCATTTATCACATGCCCAAGAAACTTTACTTCTCTTAGCCAGAATTTACACTTAGAAAACTTAGCATACAGTTTCTCCTTTTTGAGCAGTCCCAAGACTAACCTTAATAGGAATGGCAATGGGGCGGGTTTGGGGCGGGGCAACCACCCTCCATCCCCAAACTCGATTAGCAAACCACGCCCCAAACCCACCCCGATCCCCAATGGGGATCTTATCGGGGCGCTCCATTGGGGCGAGATGCTCCCCCAAACCCGCTTCGATCCCCGTTGGAGATCTTATCGGGGCGACTTTACGAGCGCATTGCTCCACCAAATACACGATGTTCTCCGTTTATTATTATTTTTACGCCATATTTTTTACAAATGTGATTACATGCAATAATATGAATAATCAAGAACCCACTAATAATATAATAATTAGTAGCGTTCATAAGTTTTCAAGAAATTATACATAAATAATTATAACCACGTTAAAAAAATCAAAACTTCTTTTTATAAACATTACACAAAAAAGTTTTATTAATCACAACTTGCAATCTTGCAAAGATATAATACTACAAAAATTTGATAATATTAGTTTATTATGTAAATACTAACATAACAATATATGAAAATAATATATCGATATGTATGTATAGTTTCGGGGCGGGGTGGGTTGGGGATGTTATGCCCCGTCCCCGCCCCGAACCCGATAAGAATCCCCGTTAATGCCCTGAAACCCGCCCCGTAACCCGATAAGCATGCCCCGCCCCGCCCCAAAAACTTTGGGTTTTAGATTTCCCCATTGGGTTTGGGATTTTTTGCCATTCCTAGGCAGAGGTACAATCAAAACTGGTAATTTAGATTTTGAGAATGTGTATTTTGTAAGAGAGTTACAATTTAACCTCTTTAGTATAACTGAGAATTTAATACCAAATGGTTAAAATAAGTATATACCAAGAAAATGGTATATCGAAGATGTTAAAATGTGATATGTTGAATTAATTGTACAAACGATTAATTATACGGAGGATTAATCCCAAATGACCAAAACAAGTACATATTTAAGGAAGTGATATATCACGGACGTTAAAATGGAATATGTGAAATTAATTGTGCAAACAATTAATTATAAAAGAGAATGAAAATATCCGTACCATAAAGTGAACAATACATTAAAAGTTTTCGAAGAAAGGTTCTAAATAAATAAGTAAAATGCGACCTTCATTGGCGTGGTTCATCTCGAGTGTCTTTATGCGTGATCTCATTCCGCTCAAGGCGAAAGAGCACGTCAGCAGTACGTTGGGTTATGATTCGTTGATACTTGCCGAACTTAAAAGTCGTCTTCTTGCCGATATAATTTTCCAAAATCGCCAGGAGTAAAGAGAAAAAGAATAAGACGTTAATGAGTCGCGTTCCAAACGTTGATGTTCCATGACGGCACGTTACAAGGTGACGAGTTACTAGTCGCATTCCAATCAATCAGCATTTCTATACGGTGAGTTACGTGACGACGTATGCCAGTTATCATGAAGTTCGGGCGAGTATTCAAAATCGAAGTAATATAAAATAAAAAATGAAATCGACAAACTATGTCGACTCTTAATATTATCAAAACAGGTATTATGAGGAAATCATGAGAAGTTTTAGAGACCATTGTATCGCAAACAATCTCTTGAGAAGGTTTTAGAGATCGTTGTATCATTTACAATATCTTGAAAATAAACGAGATAATTGTGCAACCCATAATATCTTATAATAAACAAGACCATTGTGCAATCCACAATGTCTTAGGATAAACGAGACCATTGTGCAACCCACAATGTCTTAGAGGAGGTTCTAGTATTTATATAAATAACTTTTATATAAAACCAACGGGAAAATCTACGTATGGCAAAATAAACGTAGGATAAATGTATCTCAAAGCGAAATAAACTCAAGGAGAAAATATGCTCATAGCAGGTAAAATATTATTCGAAGCGAAATAATATTTAAGTAAAATATATAAACAATAGCAATTGCGTATATATATAGGAAGAAAATATAGAAGCACGTATGGGCAAAATAAAGGCACCTATAGGTAAGGATAAAATCACATAAGGACCACATACTGCTTTTATACATATAAGTCTTGCACTCCTAAAGAAAGATAACATACACTTCAACACTTAGCAAAAAAATCAAAATTTTCTCTCCTCTTTTGCCTTACAAACCCACGGCATCAACACCCCTTTATACACATTCCATAGTTTGATTTTACAAGACCATACATACATACATACATCATTCCTATGATAACCTAAGGTGTTTAAAAGGGTTGGTTAAAGGTTTACAAGTATTGAAGCAAGTTTTGCAAGATTATGGTTTTCAAGTGTGCAAGCTTGGGTTTAAAGTCTAAACAAGGGTTTAGGATTATTCTCATCATCATACATACGATATTAGGTTATCTAAATAACCTTATGTTCTTTACTTTTATTCATTCTTATGAGTATATATGTTTATTATAGCTAAATCACCATTTAGGACTTTCTAAAAACATGTAAAAAGAGTTTTTACTTGTTATCATTGATTTGTACACTTACACACATGTTATATGAGTGATATTATGAGGTTATAAATGGATACATAAGTGTTTTACAATTTTGGTTAAGCTTAAAAATTGTTAATGCAAGATTAGGGTTTTTTAAGTGTTTTATATGTTACAACGGTAAAAGTATGCAAATGACTTATTATCATGTTTATGGACTTTTGTTTTTACTTATATGAATACTAAAGAAGGTTATAATGGAAGATTATAACTCTTGTACACACTGGTGTAATGTATAAGAAGTCCATATGTAAACTTGTTAAATTTGGTTTCTTTATATGTTTTGATTAAATGTGAGTTTAGACCTTGTTAACTTGGACAAATGGACAAAAAATGGACCTATGAACACTAATATATTTATGACATGTGATATAAAGTATTGTGTAAGACTTGTGGTAATTTAATTAGTTGAAAAGTATATAAAATAAAAGTATATACTTAAATATATATATGCTATGCAAAGGGTTTGTTTTGGATTCGAATTTCATACAGAGTGGTTTTACATTTTATAAAGATTAATACACATCATGACGATTCCAAAAGTTAAGAAACTGAAAAACGATAATAAACGAAAAAGATACGCTAATTACGAGGTTATACGTTAATTAAACGGGTTTATAAAATAACTTTTATAAACATTATACAAAACAGAAAGTTTGGTATTTTTAACAGATTATACATAATTTTAGGATTCCAAAACAATAAGAAACGTAATTTTTCGATTAAAAACGAAGAGTATGAATTACTGCTATGTCTTATTATTAATTAAAATGGAAAAAAATACTTGTTATATTAAAACCATTTTTATAAAAGTTACTATTCATGACAGAAACATTTATTTTTTTAAACCTCATAAATAAATATAACTTTCAATTACGAGAACGTGCTCGAAAGAATCGCTAAAAACGGAGCTATAACGAATAAAATACGACGTTTACGGGTTTTACGATAACTAAAACTATAAAAATAACTTTATAACTGGTGTGAACAGTAAAAAGTACTGTTCATCAGGGGACTAAAAATATGAAAATGTCAAATATTGATAACTCGACTTAATACGAAAACATGGACATAAGAAACGCGAGAAACGGACTTGAAACGCGAAAGTTACGCCAGTTTTACTACAACGGAAATTATAAACGTTTTAACTTATTAAAACACAATTTTACCAAAACAATTAGATGGTGATTAGCTATATAGAATGATATATGGTAGTAGTTACACAATGTGATTAGTACTTATACGACCTTAAATTAAATAGGTTGCATCTGACGATTTGCGTGACGCATTATCTGTGATATACTTGACGTACGCTCACTCAAGGTGAGTTCATAGCCCCACGTTTTCCATGCTTTTGTTTTATAAGTTTTCGGGGTGAGAAACATGCAATGTTTTACAAATGGACACAAGTGGATACTTTTACATTATGATTACGTGTTGCCTAAGTAGCGATAACCCTATCTGAGCCCATTATCATGAACTGTCAATTACTGGATTGTGAGCGCGAATGTTATGAATAGATCTATTAGGATTGACATCCCCGTTCGGGTGATTAGCTATCACTGGGCAAACGAACGTATACCATGTCGAACATAGGATGTTGCGGGTTAGAACATCATCACGGGCAATGTAGGCCATTTATATGGTATTCATTTATTGTTGTGTTCAGTGTCACTCTGAGCTTAGGGGGGGGGGGGGGGGGGGGGGGGGGGGGGGGGGGGGGGGGGGGGGGGGACAAGTAATTACATTTATATGATGTCTGCATCTGTTGCATTATCATACACTTGGGAAATCTTGTGGTCCTACAATATACGATTTATCAAACCTATGAATTCACCAACATTATTGTTGACGTTTTAAAGCAATGTTTTTCAGGAGATCAGTAAGCATAAGGTGCCAAGGATACATTGGTGATTTTGTTTTGGATGTCATGCTAAAGATATGGTTGTATTATGTTTTGGGAAACTCATGTGTTGAGAACCAGTATCTTTGTAATAATAACAAGGAACAAGTTAAAGCTTCGGGCTATTTGTATCAAATATTTATTAAATCCTATGTATCGGTTTTAAAACGACTTTTTGGTCGTTCTATATATATCTTGTGTTATTGATCTGAGAAGTAACATGCCCCGGACCCTTATTCCGCTGCGACCCAATTTGGGGGTGTTACAATTTACTTCTCAAAAGAGTTTTAAGACAAGAAACTTTTAAAGGGAAATAATCAAGTTTTTGAGTACTCCATATCTCTCGTCTTACACGGTAAAAACAGTGTGGAGGACCAAGCAAGTCATTTTAAAAACTTTCAAATATTCCAGATCAGAAATGTTTTCAATGCAAAACAAGAATGACTTGGCTTTGAAAAACAAAAACAATGGAAGATTTTCAAACGCTTCAAAAACGAATTTCCAGAATGATACATCAAATGGTAACAATAAATGGAAATTTTCTTCTCCACAAGATTTTAAAACTTCTCATGACATACACGAGTTTCAATAATCAATGGAAAATCAAAAAGAATTTTAAATCTTCCGTTTGATTCCCGAGAGCTGTTTTCAAATGAAACACGGTTTCAAGCCCTGTTGGATACTCAACATCAGTAGCACGAATTGACACAACTTCAAAATGGTTTTCAAAACTTGGCAAACCCGTTAGCACCGTGCTTAAATGGGTTCCAAAGGTTGTTGTCTAAATTCGATGTCGATGGTTTGTATTCAAATAATAGATTGCAACCCGATCTTCAAATAAAAGGGAAGTGTACGTTTCAGTGCGCTTTACCTTAAAAAGAAGAGAAATCTTCTTGTTTGGAGCAAAAATTATTCAACTTTTTCAAAAAGATTTTCAAAATCTTTCAAATGTTTGCTCACCAAAATGGCTTGTTATTAAATTTCCGATAACAACCCGGTTTTCAATCAAAAGAAAAGTGTACGTTTCAGTGCGCTTTATCTTTAAAAGAAGAGAAATCTTCTTTGTCCCGAGCAATTTTTTATCAACATCTTTTCAAAAAGTGTGCTCGGGACATACGACTTCTAAGTAAATGTCAGCTTAGGACTCGTTCTTCAAATAAAGGAAAGTGTATATTTTTGTACATTTATCCTCACAACGGGAAGCTTACAACTTCTCGGACTTGAGCTATTTCATTTAAGATATTCCAAATCTAGAGCTCAAGTAAAATGGTATACAAAAGTTTAAACACAAATTTTCAAGAGTTATTCAAAAAGATTTCTCAAAATCTTTCAAATTGTGTGTTCAACACTCCATTCGTTCACTCATTTGATTATATTTTTGAAGGGAGTATAAAGGAAATGTTTGAACAAACATGAATAATAAATCGATTTAAAGTAGTTTTCGTTGTCAAGTGTGTTTATATCGATAAGCGTGCAAATGGTGAAGATTGTGTCCGGTTACGACCGTTTCCTGAAATTAACAGGATGAGGAGTGAGCAATCTACTGACCATACGTTTTAGATATCGACATACTTTGACACAACTAGTTTTTCAAATTTGTTTAGAACATTAAGAAAGGTTCCAAATTATAATCATGCTATATCCGTTTTCTCCCATGTGTTTTCAAAATCTCTTTATACGCTATTTTTTAATCCATTATTATTAAAAAATGTATGCTTTTTTTGTAGGGTGAGAAATTGATTAAAATGTGATCAAGAAAGATAAATGCTTAAGTGTGTGGAATAACAAAGTGATCTAAAAGACTCAAAGTGCAATCAACTCTTTCCTCCATGTGCAAAATAATTTTGAATATCAATGCACATGTGTAGGGGGAGTATTTCTCAAAAAGTAAAACTTTCAAAGTGTTAAATGTTTTGATTTATATCAAACACTTTGATTGATTTTCAATGTTTTATTGGTTTCGATCTTAAATATCACAATGATCAAAGAGAAAATAATGGTGGTTAAGGTTAGGTATTAGCCCATGATCCAACCAGACACAGAGGGTTCTACCAGGGACATTCCATAAAAAGAATAGAGGTCCTTAGGTATGATAGAGTTGAATGTGAATGGGAATAATGTCAACTAAGGCATGAGCTATCATCGGAACAATCACAACATGATGATAGTAATGGCGTCTTGGTGGACATTGAAGGGGTTGAAGAATGAAAAAGAAATATATGGATAAAGGGTGAAAAGAAAGAAGCCCTCCACAAACTTTAGGCAGAAACCGGGTCAATACATAATCTATCGAATATCACAAAGATGATATTTGGGATTGAAGAAAGACGTCATGGACCCAGTGATGCAATGCACAACCCTTCCCAGCCACTTAAGATTCTCTCAAAAGAATTCTTGTTTCATTGTCAAGGAGATTGAACGCATAATCTATTGACATCTCACTCCGAGATTGTTGATATTGAAAAGGTGGCAGTCTGCTCCAGCCTCCGATCACTAAAACCAAAAAGCACTAATTGAGTCTAGAGCCAAATGAGATCAAATCATAAATATCACATAGGACACAAAAGTACATTTGTATTAAACATCAAAGATACAAAAAAGGTACAAGAGTCGCTTATATGTCTATGTGACATTGCATGTCTTTGTGACATTGCGCGAAACATTCAATAGTAATACTTAAGTAAAGTATTCACGATGATGAATGGAAATCCTACCAGTGCTAACATCAAGCCAATGCTGAACGTAGGTCACTAATTTGAAAATGATTGTTTAATGATTCAATTAGTGTTAACTAGTAATCTAAGTGATCTAGTAGTTATTGTGTTTTTCTGGAATTTGTTTTCGAAAAACACAAACAACATTTCCTTGATTCATTCAAGTGAAGTGTTGGATTACCAAGGTTACTTATTATGTCACAATATTGATGAGGGGAGATTGTTGGAATTGAAGTTAGTAGTTGACTCTCAGACCGCACTTCACACATGACTTCTTATCAGAATATTCAGGTCGTAAAGATTATGATTATGTTTGGATGGTCATCCAATATAATCAGGGGGAGAGAAGTGTTCTAGCTGAATATTTTGATAGGGCGCAACAATTAGGGGGAAGAAATGTGTACATTCGGGACTTAATTGATTTGGATGTTATAGTTTCTTTCCTCTATGAGTTGTTTGTGTGAAGTATGTGCATACGAATGGTTGTTTATTTGGGGGAAGCAATTAGGGGGAAGATACATTTATGTACAACAACATCAACAACATCTCTACCTTTCAGAAGCAAGAATTTCAGAAGCAAGAACACCGTCATATTCAATTTCATATCTCATACTCAAAGTTCAAAGATACACTTCCGCAACTCTGAAAAATCAAAGAACTCACTTCTTTAAATCATCAAGTTATTGGTCAAGACAAAAGTTCTACATGAGGAAGATTGTAAGTTGTCAAGAAAGTATGAGTATGTTGGTTAGAAGCTTCAAAAGATAAATCAAGATAGATTCACGGTAAAGAATGATGATATGAAAAGATCTCAAAGGCAAAGGAAAAAAGGATAATGGAAAGATCAAGATCAAGATCACCAGAGCATGATTGGAACAAGATCACTATTACACATCAAGACTCAAAACAAACAAGCATTGAAGTTCAAAAATCAAAGTCACAAGAGAGATCTAAATGATCATCCTTTAGGGGGAGATTGTTACGAATAAAAAAATGATGATCATTAATGCAATCAAAAAGAGATCTCAATGATCGTCCCTTGGGGGAAGATTGTTAGGATTGATAAAAGTGACGATCTTATTGAGATAAAAGTCTTGTAATAAATAGAGAAATAATATTATGTAATAGGTTAGGTGAAAGGTTCGTGACTAAAATAAAGTCATGAGACCCGATAAATAGTTAAAGTCTAAAAGCGAAGAGCTCCATGCTCATTCTTGTAAATGGGTTATAATATACCTCTCACCTCCCATTTTGAGGACTGTTGTCTTGTGTGATGTTCTTTTAATCTCATTCTTATCTTTTCTATATCACTCCTCCTCTCTCTTTTTTCTCGTTTTTTTACTTTATATCTTTCTCTCTCTTGACTAAACACTCTATTGCTTATTGGATCCTAAATTCAAGACCCAAAACTAATCCTAGGCAACTTAGTCACAAAATCCATAGCTACTCCTTCCCATTTCCATATAGGAATCTCAGGTTGTTGGAGCAAGCCAGATGGCCTTTGATGCTCGGCCTTAACCTTTAGACAAGTCAAACACTTACTAACATACTCAGCTATATCCTTTTTTCATTCTAGGCTACCAATACCTATCTCTCAAATCATAATGCATCTTATAAGTCCTGGGTGTACATAGTACCTTTGGTTTTGGGCTACATCCATTTTCAGGGTTCTTACCTCACCCTCATTAGGTACCTCATATTCGATCCTAGGTAGTACAAAGTTCCATCACTTCTCTGTTCTATCATTTCATCCAAACCTTTCTGTAATCTTGCAAACTCATCCACAGCCTCCTTCTGAGTCGTCAGTATCCTATCCTTGATACTTGACTGAAGGGTCATATTCATAGCTCTAACTCTCTTAGGCTTTACTCTTTTCTTCCTACTTAGGGCATCAACCACCGCATTCATCTTACCGGGATGGTAGTGAATTGTACTGTTCATAATCTATCTAAAACAACTCTTATCTAGCCAACGTTGCGCAATATTCACTCTCTCTAGGACTAAAGAATGTTGAAAACTCTTATGTTACGTATAGATGACACTCTTTGTCCCATACAGATAATGTCTCTAGATCTTAAGTGCAAACACGATCGCACCCTCAACTCCAAATCATGGGTAGTATATTTTTCTCATGAATTTTCAACTGCCTAGACGCATAGGCTATCACCTTACCTCTTTGCATTAACACACAGCCTAGTCCTATCCCGGACGCATCACAATATACCACAAAGTCTTCCGGTCCATCGGGGAGAGCTAGAACAGGCGCATTACACAACTTATCCTTCAAGGTTTGAAATGCCAATTCCTGTTCCTCACCCCAATCAAAAGTCTTACACTTCTGAGTTAAGATAGTAAGAGACTTAGCTATCTTAGAAAAGTTCTCAATGAACCTACGGTAATATCTAGCCAATCCTAAGAACGAACGGACCTCGGTCAAAGTTCTAGGGGCTTTCCAATTCTTAACAACTTCAATCTTACTAGGGTCTACATGATCATTCGATTTATCATATGCCCAAGAAACTGTATTTCTCTTAGCCATAATTCACACTTAGAAAACTTAGCATACAGTTTCTCCTTTTTGAGCAGTCTTAAGACTAACCTTAAGTGTTCTACATGCTCCTCTCGAGGCTTTCTCAGTAGTAGAATAAGATATCGTCTACGAACACTATCACTAACTTTTCACGATAAGGCCTAAAAAACTCTAATTAATCTAATTCCATGATTACTGCTGGTGCGTTATGGTCAGTCCACTAAGGCTTTCTGTGATCTCTAAATTTCTATAAGATGTTCTAAATGCTGTCTTTGGAATGTCATCCTCATGCACTCTCAGCTAATGGTATCTAGACCTAAGGTCTATCTTTGAGAAAAACTACAACCCTTGTAGTTGATCAAATAGATCATCAATTCTAGGAAGTGGATAACGATTCTTAATAGTCAACTTGTTCAGTTCTCTATAATCAATGCACATCCTAAAAGAACCATCCTTTTTCTTAACAAACACTCTATGCGTCCCAAGGCGACGAATTGGTCGAATGAAACCTTTGTCTTGGAGTTCTTTGAGTTTTCCCGACAACTCCTCCAATTCAGAAGGTGGCAAACGATAGGGAGACTTTGCTACCGGTGTTGCTCCGAGGATTAACTAAATTCGAAACTCAATTTCCTGAATAGGCGGTAATCCAGATAGATCATCTGGGAATACCTTAAGAAAATCTATAACCACAACAATCTCTTCTTGTTTTTTATCACCAGCCTTAGCACCTATTTAAAATCTCGCTTTCTCTTCCGGTCTCTCTCCTGATACTCTAAGCACCTTGCCATCCGGTAGTGGTATCCTTACTACCTTCCCATGACAAATTATTTCAGCCTTATAATTAGACAACCAGTCCATACCTATAAATCACATCCAACAACTCCCAAACCCAACTGGTATCTAGTCGATGTCAAAGTTATGACCCTCGATTTTAGTTTGCCAAACCCTTACATAACCTTATCTTCTCTACTAGCCTGCTCGTAGCTCATCTCTAATCTTCATATTTGAAACCTAATTCGCTGGGCTCTAAGCCTAACAAAGGTATAAAAGTAGTGGAAACAAAACTATAGTCGGCACCAGAGTCAAATAAGGTAGTGGCAAAATGATTGTTCAAAGTAAACGTACCCGTCACAATGTTTGGATCCTGGCGAGCTTCCTCTGCTCCCAACATGAATGCCCTACCCCTAGCCTGGTTCCCTTGGTTTCCATGACCCTGACCCTCGTTATTAGCAGCAACTTGATTTGGATGATTTTCTTCCGGTCCTTGTGCCCTATTCAATCTAGGACAAGCTGACCTGACATGGTCGGTACTACCACACTCATAACATGCCCTAACAGTTAGGTTTCTAGCATTGATGGGATTCACATTCCTCGGCACGCCTCTACAATCCTTTGCCAAATAACCCAGGCGGTTACAGTTGAAGCATGTGCGACAAGGCCCTCCGGGTGCATGGTAGGAGTTGCAGGTGGTACACTTGGGCCAAGTACCCGTATTCTCTCTTCCTACAGGGTTTACAGTAGTAGCAAAAGCATTCCCAGTCCTAGTCCTCTTATTATCATCCCTACCATTCTTATCCTTGCTAGGTTCCCCCATATTTCCTCTTTTCTCAACCTTCTTAATTGATCCATTTCTCACAGCCTCATCGGTCAGTGCACCAAAATTTGCACAACCTTCTGTATAGTCTTTGGCTCCGTTGCTGCCACCATCCCACGGATTTATGGAGCAAGGTCATACACATACCCTCTCAATCATCCTACTTTCTAGAGTTACCAAATATGGAACTAACCTAGCCAACTCATGAAACCTATCAGTATACGTAGCATGGCCAGCCCTGACCATGGCGTGATTCCACAACTCAGATTCCAACTTTTGCATCTCATGACTAGGACAAAACTCTTGTATCATCATAAAACTTTGAAGTCCATTACTGACTACTATCAATAACTACTGCCCGACTTAGCGTGCAATCTGAGAGTTCCACCACGTTAAGCCTTACCTAAAAATGAACCAGCGGTGTATTTATATTTTTTTGGTCAACACTACAACCACATATCATGCACAGACTCCATTTTCTCAATCCAACGAGTAAGAACTACAACACCTCCCTTACCATCATATTCCTTAGGGTTACAAGCTAAGAACTCCTTATATGAACAACCTAGCCGATTGCCATTTACTATCACATTCCCAACATTCTCCTGAACGTTCTCATTAACCACATTAACCATCTGTTTCCAAACATTCCCTCGGTTACTAATCTGAGCTAGCATGGCGGGTAAGAGGTTCTGCAATTGTTGGGAAATGATCATCGAGAATTCGAGAGCTCCCCCGTTGGCTCCCTCTACATTTCCATTGACTCCCTCTACACCCCCATTGGCTCCCATTCCTTGGTCATTTCCTTGACCATTCAAATCATCAACATGCTCATCATTACCTTCCCTAGGTCTTCTACCCCTTTTACCTCTACCAACCCCGATACCACTGTTCCACCTTCTAACATGATTTTCCGGCAGCAGTCGGCCAGCATTTAGGTATCATCCTTGTGCAGGCATTATCTTACGAGGGAGAACATGGGCTCGTTAGGTAGGCTATGAAGACTTATACATATATATTTAGATTTCTTTTCTATTATACAGATTACACATAAACTCCACCTTTACCGGTGTCAACATCGATTTGTGTGAACAACATTACTAAGTATGAGTGAGTTGTGATACGCTTATAACTACGTTGGCCATCGTACTTATATTCGCATCCCTTCCTGGTCATATTAAATATTGAGCTCACACATTTCATGATGACATAACTAAAGCACCAAACTGCGAACACACAAAAGCAAACAAAAGCGGAACACCAAGCACATAGATCCTATACGCAACTAAACGACGGATCTTAGGTTATAGTCTAGGCCAATCCACCTAGTTCTATATAACCTTGGCTTTGATTAACACCAATCTGTCACACCCCGACAATGGCGGAAAACTCGGGAATGCAATTAAAGATCTTATCATAGACACAAGATACAATATAGAGAAAACTACAATGCATAAACTTCAAGTGCTATGAAGATCATCAACCTCGAACAACCTCGAGTGATGTCCCAAATCACAACCAAAATCTACAATCTCTTACAAATTTTCAAATGCCATCACAGGGGTCCATAATCCGAACTTAAGCCAAACTTCCAAATACTAAAAACCAAACAAAATAAGCAAGCAAGACTTCACATGATTTTCCAACGGGATACTCTAAGTCTGCTATCAAATCACCAATATTCTTATTTCATTTCACTGAAATGGATATCGAAAACGTCAACAATAATGTTGGTGAGCTCGTAGGTTTGACCTTAAACCCAAAAGCTATGCCAATATTTCAAACAGTGGATAATAGTGCTATATGACAGTGAATATATGAAAACAACCTTAGCATCACCGCTAATTAATAACCATATGTCACTTACGCACCTAAAGGGCCTACCAGCCGGAGCACTAAAATTAGGGCAGGACCACACACAGACCAGGGGTAGCGTACCCATCCATTCCAATAATCACACAAATACTGGGTAGGCGTACCCATCCACTCCAAACAATCATACAACATATAATATTCATATAGCAGTCATAAGCACACATATTGTCCCAAAAACAAAACCACATTTCGCACAGATCAATTCAAAACATTTCAAAACACATTTGAGTATCATTTTCCCCCAACGGAAAAACCAGTAAAAAGTGGGGCTACGAGAACTCACCTCAAGCAAGTCTTTAGCAACAAAATCTCAATCACACAAGCAAATGCAATGACGCCCGCATCAGATTCAGGATGTGATATGGTTCCGAAAGATGAACCGGATATGGACGTTCCAACAATGATTTCATTCTTGAACAAAAATCCATTTTTTGATTTATTCATCTATTCATGACGGAATAGGGGGAGGATTACACGTTACACACGATTTTGATTCGAAGGAGAGATTTCAAGAATTGGCAGGATTTTTTCACTCTATCATTAAACGAGCAGGATCTGGTGTATCATAAGTGATTTGCCTTTTTTATTGATTCCTATGGATTGGATCCAAAACATTCTTGAATGGGTATTCAAACTCCACGGTATGAATGGAATACGAATATTTATTGGTTCTACTTCCTATTTTTTATGAAGAGAATGAATCTTTTTATCGAAGGATCAGAAAAAAAAAATCCGGATCTCCTGCGGGAATGATTTGGAAAAGATTCCCCTTTTATGTGGAAAAGGCGCGTATCAATAATTATGATTTTTCGTATGGACAATTCCTCAATATCTTGTTTATTCGCAACAAAATATTTTTGTAGGATCCCGTTAACACTTCACTTCATACAATCGATCACGAAATCGGAACTAGAAATGAGAAAGAGAGAGTTGTTCTAGAGAGAGATACCTAGGAGAGAATTGAGAGTGAAAAGGAAAGATATTTTTAGATTTTGAACAACTTACTTTTCCAAGTGGAAAAGTTCCTTATATACCCCGACACTTAAAAGTGACACGCGGGATATTTAACTAGGACCCGGGCTCGGGTTTTGCTTGGGATTAAACCCAAAACATATACAATATTAGATTAACTATCGAGCCCGATTCCCGATATTATCCTATTACAACATTAACTAATTAAAGACCGAAGCTCCATCGTAGAGTGACCGAACTTCCTTGTTCGACTCAATAAATTGAGGTTAACAATCTCCCCCGAAGTGAGGTCTTGAACACGGGAACGAGCTTCCTTTATTGACTCAATAAAATTGAGGCTAACAATCTCCCCCGAAGTGAGTTCATTGATGACACTCCTTCATGAGATCAGTGAGATTGCTTTTGTCGTTTAAGCTCGAGTGTTCTTGGTCTTTGTCTTCGTTGTTTGTTGTAAGCTTGTTCCTTCATGCTTTGTGATCTTGACTTTGAGCCTTTGTCATTGTCTTTATCGTCTATGCCATCTTGCGATCTTATGACTTTGACCAACATGCTCATACTATTCATCATCTTGAAAGCTTCAAATCAGAGTTAGCGGAAGTCTTTGTCTTTCAATCTTGAGCTTTCTAGATAGTATGTCTTCGTAGATTGAGCATTTGAATGGGATTGAGGTTGCCGTTACCACCGTTTGACCTGCAGGTTTACGTTAGTGATAAACGAGAAAATTGATTTGAAAATCAATCGACGTGTCACTCGTTTAAAGAGTTTTTGTAACACATCGAGAGTGTCATGTTTTTATCAAAATTCATCAACCGTCAATTCATTTACTAGACCAAATCGATATCCAGTTATCACAAGTTTGATTCATATAGAATCTCGCAAGTCACCTACCAAGAGCTTGTTTGATGCTGGCTCAAGCAGGATTTCCATCTTCATTGTGAATACATTAGTATCACTCGGATGTTCTGGCAAATATCACAATGATATTGCGTAGGACTCTTGATAACAGCTTGTTGACTGTGATGTTCAACTAGTGTTTGAAGTTGGATTGTGTCATAAAGAGTTTTTTTTTGATCATCTTGGCTCTAGACTCGATAGTGATTTTGGTTTTAGTTCTCGGAGGCTGGAGCATATTGCCACCTGTTCAATATCAACGATCTCGGAATGAGATGTCAATAGATAACGTGTGTTTCTCGTGTACAAATGAGTTCAGGTTTCTGTTGAGTGAACAACCCGAATGGCTGAGAAGGGTTGTGCATTGCATCACTGGGTCCATGATGTCGTTTTCAATGTCAGCAATCAACTTGTGATTCTGACAGCATATGTATTGACCCGGTTTCTGCCTTAAGTTGTGTGGAGGGCTTCTTTCTTTACACCCTTTATCCATACATTTCTTTTTCATTCTTCAACGCCTTCAATGCTTACCAGGACGTCATTACTAACACCTTGTTGTGATTGTTTCAGTGTTAGCTCAATCTTAGTCGGCATTATTCCCATATACATTCATCTCCAATCATACCTAAGGACTGCTATTTCTAACTTTGGATTATCCTTGGGTAGATCCTCCGGTTCTGGTTGGATCATAGGATTGTTTCCTAACCTAACCAACCTTATGACTTCGGATATCGTGTGAATTAAGATGTTGTGGGTATAAGATCGAAACCAAAAACCTTGTCTTCAGCACAATTGAGTCGAATAGATCATATTTAATTACATTTTCATCCCTTATTTAAAATTAATAAAACACTTAGTTTTAGACATACCTTGTGATTAAAATATGTCTGAAAATCTGTTGGAGAAATTATTATCAGCATGAATGGTTTGGAACAATTTTGATAATGTTTTGAAGACATAATTATTGTTGTGGTTGACGTATCCAAGTACATTAAAACTTGGTTTTTCGAAAACTACTCCCCTCAAAAATAGGACCAATTAAAAAATTGTTGTCTTTTGAAAACATTGTGAGGGATGGAGTGTTGAACACACAATTTTGAAAGATTATGAATTGTCATCGAGAAATTCTTGAAAAATTGTGTTCAACTTTTTGAAAAACCAAATGTTAGAGGACTTCTCTTCTAACGTTAAGGGTAAGCGCACTGAAACGTACACTATCCTTTTTCTTGAGCTAAAACATTGAATGTCTTGTAAGAACAGCTCAAGACCGAGAAACGTTAATTTTCTCGTTGTGAGGATAAGTTATAAACCTTCCTTTATTTGAAGTCCGGGTTATGTACTGATATTTGCACATAAGCCATTTAGAAAAAAATGAAATGACATGTTTTGAAACTATTTGAAAAAACTCGCGCTCGAACTTCATAGTACCACCCGTGTCAATGTTAATCGACATTTCTAAGCACGTAATGTTATCGATTCCAAGAGACATGTCGAGAAGAATCTTTTTGGAAATTTTCTGATTTTCTAATTTTGTATTTTCTATATATATACCTGTTGTCCTCAGCATTGCTATGTGAAGGTGGAATAGTAATTCCAACTCTTGTCGTGATGTAGCTGTCTTGACTGCTAGAGGAACAACTTTTGGAACCAGCTTTGAACTTGACGGTTCATTGCTGTGGTCGTGAATTCCGAGTTCTGAACGGTTATGATCAGAAGTCATTGATGAAGAACGAGGCCTGAACTGATGTGAACAGACGTCATTTCCCATAAGACTGATGGCTGATCTGCTTGAGATCAAAAGTCTTTTGAATTTTGAGGACAACGGGGCCTGAAGTGTTATTTTCAGCAGACACCATTTGACATTGACGACCGAGGCTTGAACTGCTGTGTTCAAACGTCATTGCCATGAAGATTTCATCTTTTGTGAAACCATTCTGGCACTGGTTTCTTAGATATCAAAAATTTCAGCAACCACACTCTGAGATTTTCCTGCTTTTCATTGTATAGAGCATCTGCATTTAGGTCAATTCTTTGTTGCTTTTGACCATTGAATGGCGTACCTGCACTTAAACCCAGAGTTTGTTTGCATGCATGAATATGAGGGATATCTACTCTTAAACCATGCGCGGGTTCACTGTCAACCTTGCCCGTGCAAGAGTTGAGTAACTTTCCTGTGGGAATCCACCTAAGACGAACATTACTAAAGATTCTACCCGTTGGTTTCCACCTAAGACAAGATCTAGGATTCATTGTTTTCTCAGGGACAGTCGTAGTCTTTTTGTTTGAGAACCTATGTCCTGTGGGGATCTGTCTTTCTGGTTTCTTAGATGCACTTGACTTTTCTACGGGCATATATCTCTTTGTTGTCTTATGTAATTTTGCATCCTTATTCTGTGCAGAGGCACAGGATTTAAACACTTGTGAGGTATTCTAGACCATTCATCTGATTTGCACTTGTTAAGGCACTTTTTGCATGTAGACTTGCAATTCATTGAACTTCAAGAAGGCTTTTGTTTCCTATTGTTTCTCCTAAGTGAACTCTTTGTTTGAAACTCGACTACTCATTGATTGCTTGCAATTCTAGGTTTTGTTATACAAAACCCATTAGCGTGTTGGGGTAATCTAGTAGGATCATTCATATAGGTTTTCCATTCACTTCTTTGTCTTTCTGAAGTTGTGCACTTTTCTTAGCTTTCTCTAGGTAGTAGTTATGAAACCATGTCATTTGAGCCTACTTTTTCCCTTGGTGACTGATGTGGACAACATGCTTTGGGCAATTCCTAGAGGGCAGGTAAACACATTGGTTGTTTCGAACTTGCTTGTATTTCTAATCTGGAGGCAAATTCTGTTGAGTGACTTGTTTAAAAGCAAACCATCTGACACATTAATTTTAATTAACAAGACTATTTCGTTTAAAAACTTTCTCATTTCTGGAGAAATTGAAAAAGGAGTCGGTTTTCCTAAAAATGATGGTTCTTGGAATTCGTTGAGCATTTTGGTTGTCGAACAACAGGATGGTTTATTAAACTGAGTTTCCCAGACTTTCCCTTGCAGTTCTCGATGTGTTACTTTTTAACTCACTATGGCTATGTTCTGGTCTTGCATTGAGCTTTTAATTCTTGTATTTCATGTTATTGTTCACGTTCTTTTCGAAAATACATTTGAAGCATTTCTTTGCAAACCGGGTTGTTTTTATATGTTCTTTTACAATGTTGTAAAGAAAGTTCAAGAGAAATCGAGTGTTTTTCAAGTTTAGCAAAACTCTTTAAAGCTTATTATGACTGCGTTGTTAAACAATTCAGTTTGTTTGACAGTTTTGTGCAGAATTCACATTCTTTGACTATTATGAAGATATAAGCATTGCAATTCAGTATTAGCATTTAAATCAGACAGAGAATGCAAATACGAACATGTAACATCTTTAGACACACACTCTTCGAGAAGTAGATCATATATGTTTGAAAAATCAGCCTTTTCTGATTCAAGTTCGTCAATCTCCTTTTCAAGGGATTTAACGTACTCCAAATCGTCATGCATTTCCTTTTTTAGTTCATGAACAAAACAATGACTGTCTAGTATAGTTTTGTCTGAAAGAGGCATTAATAAGGTTTTGATCAAAACTTCCATACTCTTAGCAGTTGGGTTAGGAAATGCACTATTAGTATGATTAGACCAAGTTTGTTGACAAATTGTTCTAAAATGATTGAAGTTGTTTGTCATTTCGTTATATAGGTTGTCTACTTTTACTAATGGATTGAAAAGGTGAAAGGACACATTTATAGCAATGTTTGGTTTGTTCTGTATACGTTTTTCTCCAACATTGTCTTCTAACTTCTTTAGCGCGTACCCAACTGAATCAAGTTAGGTTTTGGATTAGTGGTTTGAAAGTTTCATAAAGACTGTTTTGATATGTGTAATCATATGGTTTCACTTTGTCTTTATCCAATTTTGATCTACTCTCCTTTTCAAGAGTCACTGTCTCTTCCCCATTGGGGCAAAATCTGTTTGCAGGATCAGAAGTATCATATGGGATCTCATACAAACGAGGCTTTTCAGATTGAGCTATCTTGAGGTACTTTGGATTAGCAAAGGTTGATCTACCCTTATACGTTGCGCATTTGGGTGCTAACATGTGAATGGTCTGAATTGACTGATTGCGTTTATAAAGAATTTCATTTAAAAACTTTATTTGTTTTGTCCTTTCAATTCATGTGTCAATGTCCTTTTCCTTCTTAACCTTTAAATCCGAATAACCTTAGTTTTCTCTTGCGTTGACCTTCAAATTGTGCACCTATTTTAACAGTCTCTTTTTTACTGCTCCTCGTGATTTCCTGTTTGACAACTGCAATTTATAGGTTTTAGGTTTTTTAACCTCTTGTATGTCAATGTCTTTAATAGCTAATAGTCCTAGAGTGTCATTTAACTTTGTTTGAAGTATTTTATAATCACTCGTTAGGTCATTAAGGGTCGTGTACTTCTCAAGCTCAGTCTGTTTGGTCTGAAGTGCAATTAGAGAACTAACTTTTTTATATTATCCCGACTGCTAGTAGCCTCCCCAGAGCCATACTAGGTCTCATCAAGGTTAGTTTTGCACTCTTCAGTTCTTGAGGTTTAATGATGCGTTTGCTTTCTTTAATTGCTTTAATATCGTTTTGTTTTCCGACCCTTGCAGTTGATCAAATAGATCATCAATTCTAGGAAGTGGATAACGATTCTTAACAGACAACTTGTTCATTTCTCTATAATCAATACACATCCTAAAAGAACCATCGTTTTTCTTAACAAACAATATCGGCGCTCCCCAAGGCAATGAACTTGGTCGAATGAAACCTTTGTCTTGTAGTTCCTTGAGTTGTCCCGACAACTCCTCCAATTTAGAAGGTGCCAAACGATAAGGGAGACTTTGCTACCGGCATTGCTCTAGGGGTTAACTTAATTTCTCGAATAGGCAGTAATCCAGATAGGTCATCCGGGAATACCTCAGGAAAATCTCTAACTACAACAATCTCTTCTTGTTTCTTCTCACCAGCCTTAGCACTCATTAACAATCTCTCTTTCTCTTCTGGTCTCTCTCCTAATACTCTAAGCACCTTGTTATCCGGTAGTGGTATCCTCACTACCTTCTCATGGCAAATTATTTCAGCCTTATAATTAGACAACCAGTCCATACCTATAATCACATCAAAACTCCCATGCCCGAAAGGTATCAAATCGATGTCAAAGACATGACCCTCGATTTCTAGTTTGCAACCCTTAATAACCTTATCAATCTCTATTAGCTGCCCGCTAGATATCTCAATCTCATATCTGAAACCTAAGTCGTTGGGCTCTAAGCCTAACAGAGGTATAAAAGTAGTGGAAACAAAACTACAGTCGGCACTAGAGTCAAATAAGGTAGTGGCAAAATGATTGTTCAAACTAAACGTACTCGTCACAATGTTCGGATCTTGGCGAGCTTCCTCTGCTCCCAACGTGAATGCCCTACCCCTAGCCTAGTTCCCTTGGTTTCTACGACCCTAACCCCTGTTATTAGCAGCAACTTGATTTGGATAATTTTCTTCCGGTCCTTGTGCACTATTCAATCTAGGATAAGCTGACCTGACATAGGCGGTACTACCACACTCATAACATGCCCTAACAGTTGTGTTTTTAGCATTGACATGATTCACATTCCTCGGCACACCTCTACAATCCTTTGCCAAATGACACGGCGGTTACAGTTAAAGCATGTTCGACAAGGCCTTCCGGGTGCATGGTAGGAGTTGCAGATGGTACATGTAGGCCATGTACCAGATTGTGATTTTTTCATTCTACAGGGTTTACAGTGAGTTCAAAAGCATTCCCAGTCCTAATCCTCTTATTATCATCCCTACCATTTTTATCCTTTCTAGGTTATCCCACGTTTCCTTTTTTCTCAACCTTCTTAATTGATCCATTTCTCACAGCCTCATCAGTCAGTGCACCAGAAATCTACACAGCCTTCTGTATAGTCTTTGGCTCCGTTACTGCCACCAACCTACGGATCTATGGAGCAAGGCCATACACATACCTCTCAATACTCCTACTTTCTGAAGTTACCAAATGTGGAACTAACCTAGCCAACTCATGAAACCTATCAGTATACGCAGCATGGCCAGCCCCGACCATGGCGTGATTCTACAACTCAAATTCTAACTTTTGCATCTCATGACTAGGACAAAACTCTTGTATCATCATAAACTTAAATGCATTCCATGACATACTACGGATAATAAAATATAAAACTTCTGGCTTAGCGTGAGTGATTTGATAGCTTCCTCACGTTAAAGCCTTTCATAATGAACCAGTATTGAATTTCACTTTTTAGTCAATACTACAACCACTCATATCATGCACAGACTTCATTTTCTCAATCCAACGAGTAAGAACTACAACACCTCCCTTACCATCATATTCCATAGGGTTACAAGCTAAAAACTCCTTATATGAACAACCTACCCGGTTGCCATTTACTATCACATTCCCAACGTTCTCCTAAACGTTCTCATTAACCACATTTCCATTTTGATTTCTAACATTTCCTTGGTTACCAACTTGAGCGAGCATGGCGGGTAAGTGTTTCTTCAATTGTTAGGCAATGATCGCTCGGAAAGTCGGGTGCTAACATTATTGGCTACTCTCTAACATTCCCATTGTATCTCTCTACACCCTATTAAGCTTCAAAACCTGGTCATTTCCTTGACAGTCAAGATCATCAACACACTCATCATTACCTTCCCTAGGTCTTCTACCCATTCCACCTCTACCACCTGTACACTCGTTCCCCATCCTAATAATTCGGTAGCAGACCGGCCAGTACTTCGGGTCCTCATCCTTGGCGGCATTATCTATATGAGTGAGAACATTGGCAACGTTAGGTAGCCAAGAAGACTAGCTTATATATAGAATATCTTACTATATATACAGATATACACATAACACCACCCTACGGTGTCAACATTGATTTGTGTGAACCACCTTACTAAGTACGAGTGAGTTGTGATACGCTTATAACAATGTTGGCCACCGTACTTATATTCGCATCCTTTCCTAGTCATATTCAATATTGAGTTCACACATTTCAATGACTGACATAAGTAAAGCACTAAACCGCGAACACACAAAAGCAAACAAAAGCGGAACACCGCGCACATAGATCTTATACGCAACTAAACGACATATCTTAGGTTATATTCTAGGCCAAACCACCTAGTTCTCTATAACCTTGGCTCTGATTACCAATCTGTCACACCCCGACAACGGCGGAAACTCGAGAATGCAACATAATGATCGATTCATACACACAAGTACAAATAGAGAAACTACAAGGCATACACTTTCAAGTGCGATGGAAGACTATGACTCAACAACTCGAGTGATGTCCCAAATCGAAACTAAAATCCACAATCTCTTACAATTATTCAAATGCCCTCACAGGGGGTCCATAATCCAAACTTAACCCAAAACATTCAAATACTAGAATCAAACAACAAGCAAGCAAGACATCACATGAAACAATCCTACTCGGGATTACTTCTAAGTCAGCTATCACAATCACCAACTATTCTTCTTTCACTTTACCTGAAAATGATACTTGAAAACGTCAACAATAATTTTGGTGAGCTTGTAGGTTTGACCTTAAACCCAAAAGTTGTGCCAATATTTTAACAGTGGACAATAGTACTATATGACAGCGAATATATGCAAACAACCTTAGCATAACCACTAATCAATAATCATATGTCACTTACGTACCTAAAGGGCCTACCAGCTGGAGTACTAAAATTAGGGCGGGACCACACACAAACCTGGGTAGGCGTACCCATCCGCTCCAAACAATCATACAATACATAATATTCACATAGCATTCATAAGCACGTATCTTGTTCCAAAAACAAAAAACAGTTCGCACGGTTCATTCAAACATTTTCAAAACATATTTTGAGTTTCGATTCCCCCAACGAAAAACAGTAAAAAAGTGGGCTACGAGAACGCACCTTATGCAAGTCTTTAGCAACCAAATTCAATCACACAAAGCAAATGCATGACGCTCGCACATGACCTAGTCCAGTTAATGTCCCAATTTAATTATCCAATTCCAAAACAATCTTCACGTTTGATGTATAGAGTTTAGACGCGTTGTACAATTACTCATAATAATTTAGTGGTGTGATGGTTGACGACATAGCCCAACATTCATATCAATCCCATTACTCGATAATACATACTTATACTATTTAGGGAAGATAAATAAGTAATATAAATAAATATTTATAATTAATAATTATAAAATATCTCGACAAGTCCATTCGGTAACCTTAGTCACCTCAAAATAATCATAATATAGTTGAAAATGAAACGTCTACTCTTAATAAACACATTAGAAAATTTTTGAGAAAAATTATATTTTTTGTCTTTTAGTGACTTTATTAAATAAATAAAATAATTAAATAATATTTCATTATTTAAAATCAAAAATCAAGTTTTTAGGAAAATTTCTAAGTATAAACTTTTTACGAAATTTCGACATGACCCGTACGCTCATACAACGTTTTCCAAGGTTTCAAACCTTATTTTCAACACTTTTTATAAATTCAACATTTTTCGACAAAACTCCAAAATCTCAATCTTTAACGTTTACTAAAATGTTTTTCCCAAAATATCGTTCAATATCACTTCGTAAATACATTTTCACTTTTAAAAGTTCGTCAAAACTCTCATAACGACTAAATATCGCTTATTGGGCTTTAAGGCCCAACAGGGGTCCATTAAGATATGTATAAGGTCCCAAAATACGTTCCATGTCCAAAAACTAAGATCCCATTTACATTATATATGCATATACTTATAAGTAAAAAAATATTCCGGGACCCAATACGCCTTCACCCATTAGTCCACGCTTAAATAGACATTTTGGGCATGAGTCCATAAGCTTAAATAATTATGATAGTAGCTTAAACATAAGCTAATAAGCTACGTTATGAATTGGATAGCTACCATAAGCCTCAAAAATAGTCCACAACATACACCATAACACAAAATAATCAAAAACTTTCCTAGTGATTTTGGGAAATTTTCGTGTATATAACCCAAAATAAGCAAGAAATGCTTAAAAATGAAGCCGAATAAGGTATACATGCTTCTATAATAAATAAGATATCTAGCAACATATATTATTCAACCATCTCGGACCACAACATCAAACTACAAAAATGCCCTTTTTTTATAACCCACGAACCAAACACAACCTTTTTATTCGTTTCGCTTCCAAAAATCGATTTTCACAACGATCAACTTGTACAACTAACATCTATGCATCAAAATAAACCCAAAATGACAAACAAAATTTAAATTTGAAAACTTACAAGAAAATATCAAATGATATTTCGACACGAACCGGAAACCAAACGTTGTTTAAATGAATACCCGAGCACTAGAATCAACCCAATATATCACCAATCTTCATTCTTTTTATCAAAATTTCAAAAATTATAAGAGTGTGTGTGTTGCCTAGTTCGGACGCCAAGAGGGAGAGGAAGAGAGATATTTTTTTTATATGAAAATGAAATAAAGGAAATTGTCTAGTGATAAGCATTATAGATGTACAACCTTGGGACACATTAGCTAAAAGTTAGCCTCCTTGTCTCCTCTTGACTTCTTGACCGGCTAGAGCATCCTAGGAGTCTCGGGTCTTTCTTTTCGTGTCAGAATCACTTAAAAGCTCGTAAAACTCAACCGTAAGATTTACCCCAAAGTTAATTAGCATTTTTATTCACCTTAAAAATACTTTTCCATTAACCTAGAGTATTTACACGACATATTTACACTTTACACCCTTCAAAACTCATTTGGACATTAACGGACGTGTCAGACTTGTTTTTCGGCATTTCTTAAAATTCACGGGTCAAACCACCCGGAATACAAATAACATAATAATACCTTCCAAAAGGGATTATTAATCATAATAAACCACAATTCATCACAATTCTCTTAAAAATCATCACCGTCAACATGGTACAAAATCTGAATAAACTAACAAAAGTCAAATAGTCAAAGGACTATAAATGAAATATTATGAACACAAAAAGGGCAAAGGTTACAGAAAATATTAGTGTTGTACACCTCTTGCATTTGTTGCAATTGATTGGGATATTGAAATGGGATACAATTTCCCATATGTACGAAGCCTTGATTTTGTTGGTTGTTCCAATTCATAGGGTAGAAGTTTTGATGAATTGGTTGTCTAGAGTTTCTCCTAGATTGAGGTGTGTTGTATCTTGGTTGAGAAAAGATGTTTCTTCTAGGTGGAGGTGTTTTCGATCTAGACTCGGTTTTGACATAACCTATACCGCTTTTAGGTGATGGTTTTAAAGATGGTTTCTTTGACTCATCAATGCTATTATGTATTAGTTTCTTCCTAGTAATAACAAAATCTGATCTAGAAGACATAGGTGGACTAAAAACGTGTTATGTCCCTTTTTCGCCATAGGTGCGACTCACGGATCCAGGTAAGGTGGATCCGTGCACCTTTATGGTGGATCCGTCTGTCGCCTTTTCAGCGGACGATCCAACGAAACTCATGTTTTTAGTTCCGCTTGTTGACGCTTTACTATCATCAAATCCTAGACCTATTTTACAACTAGGTGACTTTTGATTATTTAACATTTCTCTAAGTGAATTGGCGCTTTTATCAAATTTAACTTGAGTTTCTTTAAGTTTGGCATTTTCCGATTTAAGTTCTTCACATGACTTACACGCAATCTCAATTTCTTTACTTCTCTCAAGTTTCTTAATTTTCTCGTTCAATTCTAAAATTTCTTTTTCTAAAAGATCTCTTTTAGTTTTCAAAATTTTATTCTTGTTAATGATTTTTAAGCTAATTTCACATAAGCTATCGTATTCTATTTGCATACTATCATTATCAAGAGAAGATGCATTGTCACTATAATAGGAAGAGTTAAGAGTTACCTCATTTGACGATTGAGCCATGAGACAAGTTTCATCGTTGGTTTTGTCTTCGGCGTCATTTTCGCTATCGCTCCAAGAACCTCCAATGAAGGCCTTTTGATCTTTGTTGCGAGATGGTTTTGGACAATCGCCAATGAGATGATTTGGATCACCGCATCTAAAACATTTCCGGTCACTCTTTCCTTTCTTCTCATCTCTTTGTCGGAATGACTTCTTTTCTTCTCTTGGTTGCCTAACAAATTTACCCTTTCTTCTAAAGAACTTTTTAAAGTTTCTTACGGCCATAGCATATTCTTCGTCATCACTTCCGGATGTCGAAGTTTCATCATCACTAGACTCTTTCTTAGCTTTTAAGGCAATGGACTTAACTCTTTCCTTTTTGCCTCTATAAATTTCGGAATCCTTTTCCATGACTACTTCATGTACTTTTAGATTGCCGATAAGCTCGTCTAGAGTAGTACTGGACAAATCTTTTGATTCTTCAATCGCCTTGACCTTTGCTCTCCTTTAGGATGTAGTTGCCTAAAAAACTTCCTAAATTGTTTTGCTAGAGAATCCTTCATCAAGAGCTTAAGATGTAATAATAGTGTTAAATAACTAGCAAAAATCCGCTATCAATAGATTCTTCTTCATGGATAGTAAATGTTCATATTGTTTGAACAGAAGATAATTTTATTATCCTTTACTTGGTATTACCTTGGTGTGTGATTACAACGATTGCCATTTCTTTTCAAACAATTTTTACACATAAAAATTCTTTCGTATTCCTTTTTAGGTAAAGCATTATAAAGAACCATTTTAGCTTCATTATTTTTAGCAAGTTTCTTTTTAAGATCGTCGGATTGTTCTTCAAAAGGAACAACCTCTAAAATTTGGGTAACTTCGTTTTTGGCAACCGGTGGAAAATCACCATTCAAAATAATATGCCAAAGATCTAAATCTTTTGCTTTCACATAAGTTTCAAATCTATTTTTCCAATAAATAAAATGATCACTTTCAAAAAGAGGTGGTCTTTGCATAGATTGCCCTTCTAGATATTTATCCGAATCCATAGATCGATTCAAGCTTTAATGTACAATATACGTTAAAGATCTTGGGTGACCTTGGCTTCTGATACCAATTGTGGAAACTAGAAGGGGGGTTGAATAGTTTTTACCGTTTTAAAATTAAAACTTAGATTGTCGACTTATGTGAACTCAAGAGATATACACAAGTGTATATGATAGCGATGCAATAAGTAAGTAACTAATCTACGAAATATATATTAGAATATGATAATTCACCATTGAAGGCTAATTGATTTGCTTGTCTTCAATTGATAACAACTATCCTATATATAGGATATAAGAGAACTTTTAGAACATCGATACCAAGGGCTTGAGCCAAATACAATTAATGCTAATAAAATCACTATGAATGTTCTTGACTTGACTTGGATGATGATTATTGACTCTTGACTTTTATTGTTGAACGTTGACTTGATTTATACAAGGCTAATACTCCCCCTACTCGTGTGAGCGGGAGATCTTCGGACGTTCAGACTGGAGCGAAACTCAAGAAATAAAGCTGTGGGGAGACCCTTAGTAAAAATATCTGCATACTGAAATCTGGAAGGGACATGAAGCACACGAACTGTCCGGAAGCAAAACTATTCTCAAACAAAAATGAATATAAATCTTGATGTGTTTAGTTCGCTGATGATGCACTGGATTAGTGACAGGATACACAGCACTCCAATTATAAATAGACAGAGTAGCGATATTGAGAGGAGTGTGAGTTCAAGCAAACAAATTCGAATCACGCAGTCTCAGCAACAACTTTCGCAACACTCGATATTCAGCCTCAGCACTAGAATGAGATAATGTAACTGCCGTTTGGCAGACAAGACAAAAAGGTTATACCAATGGAGAACACACAATACCCGGAGGTAGACCTACGAGTAACAGGGCAACCAGCCCAATCAGCATCTGTATAAGCAGTGAGTTGACTAGTGGATGAGACATAAAGCTGAAGTCCATGGTCAATAGTCCCACGAACATAGCGCAAAATACGCTTCAAAGCAGTAAAATGTGGATCACGAGGATCATGCATGTAAAGATAGATCTGCTGCACAGCATAAGATATATCTGGGCGTGTGAATGTCAAATATTGAAGGGACCTGCAAGGCTTCTGATATAAAGTCGGGTCTCCATCAGATACCCGAGTTTGGACTCAGTGTCCACAGGGGTCTTGCATGGGTTACAATGCTGCATGTGAGCGCGCTCAAGAAATTTATCTCTCTCTTTTCTCTCCCTATCTACCACCTCCAACACATTCCCACACCACTCCTACAATCCGTTTGTTGTTGTTGAGAGAGATAATATTCTTGAGCGCGGGATCTCAACTTGCAGCATTGTATCCATGCAAACCCTTTGGACATGAGTCACAACTCGGTTCTGTGGTGACCCTACTTTATATCCGTAGCCTTGAGGTGCCCTTCAATATTTGGACATTACACGGCCCAGATATATCTTATGCTGTTGCCAGTCAGATTCTTGTATTTTACATGCATGATCTCGGATCCACATTTTACTGCTTTGAAGCGTAATTTTGCGCTTTGTTCGTGGGACTAGTTGACCATGGCTTCTAGCTTTATGTTTCATCCAATAGTCGACTCACTGATTATTACAGATGCTGATTGGCTGGTGCCCTGTTACTCGCTAGGTCTACATCGGGTATTGGTGCTATCTTTGTGTTCCTTGGTGATTACCTTTTTGTCTTGGTCTGCCAAACGGCAGGTTACATTATCTCATTTAGTGCTGAGGCAGATTATCGGGGCGTGCGGAATGTTGCTTGCTGAGACTGCGTGGATTTCGGAATTGTTGCTTGAACTTCACACTCCTCTCTTTATCGCTACTCTTGTCTATTGTGATAATGTGAGTGCTGTGTATCTCTACTAATCCTGTGCAGCATCAGCGTACTAAACACATCAAGATTTATATTCATTTTGTTTGAGAATATGTTGCTTCCGGTCAGGTTCATGTGCTTCATGTCCCTTCCAGATTTCAGTATACAAATATTTTTACTAAGGGTCTCCCCACAGCTTTATTTCTTGAGTTTCACTCCAGTCTGAACGTCCGAAGATCTCCCGCTCACACTGAGGGGGAGTATTAGCCTTGTATAAATCAAGTCAACGTTCAACAATAAAAGTCAAGAGTCAATAATCATCATCCAAGTCAAGTCAAGACTATTTCATTAGTATTTATTAGTCATTAATTTGTACTTTGGCTCAAGCCCTTGGTATCGATTCTAGAATGTTCTCTTATATCCTATATATAGGATAGTTGTTATCAATTGAAGACAAGCAAATCAATTAGCCTTCAATGGTGAATTATCATATTCTAATATATATTTCGTAGATTAGTTACTTACTTATGCTCGTATCTTATAACTTGTGTTATATTCTTGGTTCACATAAGTAAGACAATGCTAAGTTTTTAATTTTAAACGTTAAAAACTATTCAACCCCCCTTATAGTTTCCACAATTGGTATCGGAAGCCAAGGTCCATTTCTCTTATTATCAACCCAAGATCTTTAACGTATATTGTACATTAAAGCTTGAATCGATCTATGGATTCAGATAAATATCTAGAAGGGCAATCTATGCAAAGACCACCTCTTTTTGAAAGTGATCATTTTATTTATTGGAAAAATAGATTTGAAACTTATGTGAAAGCAAAAGATTTAGATCTTTGGCATATTATTTTGAATGGTGATTTTCCACCGGTTGCCAAAAACGAAGTTACCCAAATTTTAGAGGTTGTTCCTTTTGAAGAACAATCCGACGATCTTAAAAAGAAACTTGCTAAAAACAATGAAGCTAAAATGGTTCTTTATAATGCTTTACCTAAAAAGGAATACGAAAGAATTTTTATGTGTAAAATGGCTAAAGATATTTGGCAATCGTTGTTAATCACACATCAAGGTAATAGCCAAGTAAAGGATAATAAAATTGATCTTCTTGTTCAACAATATGAACAATTTACTATCCTTGAAGAAGAATCTATTGATAGCGGTTTTGCTAGATTTAACACTATTATTACTAGTCTTAAAGCTCTTGATGAAGTTTCTCTAGGCTAGAACTATGTTAGGATTTTTTTAGGGGTCTACATCTAAATGGAGAGCAAAGGTCACGGCGATTGAAGAATTAAAAGATTTGTCATTACTAGTTCTAGACGAGCTTATCGGCAATCTAAAAGTACATGAAGTAGTCATGGAAAAGGATTCCGAAATTTATAGAGGCAAAATGGAAAAAGTTAAGTCCATTGCCTGATAAGCTAAGATAAGGTCTAGTGTTGATGAAACTTGACTATCTCCGGAAGTGGATGACGAAGAATATGCTACATCGGCCGTAAGAAATTTAAAAGTTCTTTAGAAGAAAAGGGTAAATTTGGTTAGGCAACAAGAGAGAAAAGAAGTCATTCCGACAAAGTGATGAGAAGAAAGGACAAGAGTGCCGGAATGTTTTAGTTGCGGTGATCCAATCACTACTCATTGGCGATTGTCCAATACATCCTGGATCGATTCAAAGTTCAAATAGCTTCTTTGGAGGGTGTCTTCTTGAAGAGTTTGCGAAAAATTTGGGGGGGGAATGCGAAGACATAACATCGATGTAACTTGTCTCATTGCTCAATCGTCAAATGCAGGTAAACTCTTAACTCCTTCCTATTATAGGGACAATGCCATCTTCTCTGGGATAATGATGTATGCAATTGGTATACGATTGCTTTATGCGAAATTAGTCTTAAAAAAATATTAACATGAATAAAATGTTGAAAACTAAAGAGATCTTTTAGAAAAGAATTTTTAGGGTTGATCGAGAATATTATGATTACTTGTGAGAAGTCAAAGAATTGAGATTGAGGTTGTATGTCATGTGAAGAACTTAATCAGAAAATGTTAAAACTTATTGAAACTTCAAGTTAAATTTGATTAAAAGCGCCAATTCATCTTAGAGAATGTTAAATAATCAAAAAGTCACCTAATGTAAAATAGGTCTAGGATTTGATGATAGTAAAGCATCAACAAGCGGAACTAAAAACATGAGTTTCGTTGGATCGTCCGCTGAAAAGGCGACAGACGGATCCACCATAAAGGTGCATGGATCCACCTTACTTGGATCCGTGAGTCGCACCTATGGCGAAAAAGGGAATAACCGTTTTTGTCCACCTATGTCTTCTCGATCGGATTTTGTTATTACTAGGAAGAAACTAATACATAATAGCATTGATGAGTCAAAGAAACCATCTTTAAAACCATCACCTAAAAGCGGTATAGGTTATGTCAAAACCGAGTCTAGATCTTGAAAAACACTTACCTAAGAAGAAACACATCTTTTCTCAACCAAGATACAAAACACACCTCATATAGGAGAAAACTTAGACAACCAATTCATCAAAACTTCTACCCTATGAATTAGAACAACCAACAAAATCAAGGCTTCGTACATATGGGAAATTGTATCCCATTTCAATATCCCAATCAATTGCAACAAATGCAAGAGGTGCTACAACACTAATATTTTCTGTAAAAAACTTTGCCCTTTTTGTGGTTCATATTATTTCATTTTTTAGTCTTGACTATTTGACTTTTTGGTAGTTTATTCAGATTTCTGTACCATGTTGACGGTGATGATTTTTAAAGAGATATTGTGATGATTGTGGTTTATTATGATTAATAAAAATATTTTTTTCCCCTTTTTCTTGGAAGGTATTATTGTGTTATTTGTATTCCGGGTGGTTTGACCCGTGAATTTTAAGAAATGCCGAAAAACAAGTCTGACACGTCCGTTAATGTCAAAGAGTTTGAGGGTGTAATGTAAATATGTTTATTCGTGTAAATTACTCTAGGTTAATTGGGTAAAGCTATTTGTTAAGGTGAATAAAAATGCTTAATTAACTTTGGGTAATCTTACGGTTGTGTATTACGTGGCTGTTTAAGTGATTCTGACACGAAAAGAAAGACCCGAGACTCCTAGGATGCTCTAGCCGGTCAAGAAGTCAAGAGGAGACAAGGAGGCTAACTTTTAGCTAATGTGTCCCAAGGTTGTACATCTATAATGCTTATCACTAGACAATTTCCTTTATTTCATTTTCATATAAAAAAAATATCTCTCTTCCTCTCCCTCTTGGCGTCCGAACTAGGCAACACACACACTCTTATAATTTTTGAAATTTTGATAAAAAGAATGAAGATTGGTGATATATTGGGTTGATTCTAGTGCTCGGGTATTCATTTAAACAACGTTTGGGTTGTCCGGTTCGTGTCGAAATATACATTTTTGAATATTTTCTTGTAAGTTTTCAAATTTAAATTTTGTTTGTCATTTTGGGTTTATTTTGATGCATAGATGTTAGTTGTACAAGTTGATCGTTGTGAAAATCGATTTTTGGAAGCGAAACGAATAAAAAGGTTGTGTTTGGTTCGTGGGTTATAAAAAAAAGGGCATTTTTGTAGTTTTGATGTTGTGGTCGTGATGGTTGAATAATATATGTTGCTAGATAGCTTATTTTTTATAGAAGCATGTATAGCTTATTCGGGCTTATTTTTAAGCTATTTCTTGGCTTATTTTGGGCTTATAGTACACGAAAATTTCCCAAAATCACTAGGAAAGTGTTTTTGATTAATTTTGTGTTATGGTGTATGTTGTGGACTATTTTTGAGGCTTATGGTAGTAACCAAATGCGATACGTAGCTTATTAGCTTATGTTTAAGCTTACTATACATAATTTTGAGCTTATGGACTCATGGCCCAATATGTCTATTTAAGCCGTGGCTTAATGGGAAGGCGTATTGTGGTCCGGATTATTTTTTACTTATTAGTATATGCTTATATATGTAAATGGATCTTGGTTTTGGACATGGATCGTATTTTGGACTTATAAATATCGTAATGGACCCTTGTTGGGCCTTAAAGCCCAATAAGCGATATTTAGTCGTTATAAAAGTTTGAACGAACTTTTAAAGTGAAATGTTTTTACGAAGTGGATATTGAACGATATTTTGGGAAAAAACGCTTTTGTAACCGTTTAAGATTGAGTTTTTGAGTTTTTGTCGAAAAGTGTCATCGAATTTATGAAAAGTGTTGTAAAATAAGGTTTGAAAAACCTTGGGAAAACGTTGTTTGAGCGTAGGGTCCATGTCGATAATTTCGTTGTTAAAAAGTTTTTACTTAGAAAATTTTCCTATAAACTGATTTTTCGGTTTTAATAATGATATATTATTTAATTATTTATTTATTTAATAAGTCACTAAAAGACGGGGTGAAAAAAAAAAAAACATAAAGGGGAAAAATAAAATATAATTTTTCTCGAAACTTCTCTATGTGGATTTATTATGAGTTAGACGTGTCTTATTCAACTTAATTCTGTTTTTTGTATTGTGACTAAGGTTACCGAATGGACTTGTCGAGATGTATTTGTAATTATTAATTATAAATATTTATTTATATTACTTATTTATTTTCTCTAAATAGTATAAGTATGTATTATCGAGTAATAGGACTGATATGAATGTTGGGCTATCTCGTCAACCATCACACTACTAAATTATTATGAGTAATTGTACAACGTGTCTAAACTCTATGCATCAAACGTGAAGATTGTTTGGAATTGGGATGATATAAATTAAGACATTAACTGGAATAGGTTCGTTTGCGGGCGTCGTTGCTTTGTGCTTGTGTGATTGAGATTTGGTTGCTATAAGACTTGTTAGGTGAGTTCTCGTAGCCCACTTTTTACTGTTTTTCCATTGGGGGAAAATGATACTCAAATATGTTTTGAAATGTTTTGAATTGATCCGTGCGAAATGTGGTTTTGTTTTTGGGACATTATATGTGCTTATGACTGCTATGTGAATATTATGTGTTGTATGATTGTTTGGAGCGGATGGGTACGCCTACCCAGGTTTGTGTGTGGTCCTACCCTAATTTTAGTACCTCAGCTGGTTAGGCACTTTAGGTACGGTTAAGTGAAATATGGATTATGATTAGCGGTGATGCTAAGGTTGTTTGCATATATTCACTGTCATATAGCACTATTGTCCACTGTTGAAATATTGGCACAACTTTTGGGTTTAAGGTCAAACCTACAAGCTCACCAACATTATTGTTGACGTTTTCGAGTATCATTTTCAGGTGAAGTGAAAGAAGAATAGTTTGGTGATTGTGATAGCAGACTTAGAAGTATCCCGAGTGGATGTTCATGTGAAGTCTTGCTTGCTTGTTGTTTGATTATAGTATTTGAATGTTTTGGGTTAAGTTTGGATTATGGACCCCCTGTGAGGGCATATGAATAATTGTAAGATTTTGTGGATTTTAGTTGCGATTTGGGACATCACTCGAGTTTGTTCGAGGTTGATGGCCTTCATAGCACTTGAAGTTTATGCAATGTAGTTTTCTCTATTTTGTATCTTGTGTTATGATTGATCATTATGTTGCATTCCTGAGTTTCTTCCGTTGTTAGGGTGTGACAGATTGGTAATCAGAGCCAAGGTTATAGAGAACTAGGTGGTTTGGCCTAGAATATAACCTAAGATATGTCGTTTAGTTGCGTATAAGATCTATGTGCGCGGTGTTCCGCTTTTGTTTGCTTTTGTGTGTTCGCGGTTTAGTGCTTTACTTATGTCAGTCATTGAAATGTGTGAACTCAATATTGAATATGACTAGGAAAGGATGCGAATATAAGTACGGTGGCCAACATTGTTATAAGCGTATCACAACCTCAATCGTATTAGTAAGGTGGTTCACCAATCAATGTTGACACCGTAGGGTGGTGTTATGTGTTTATTTCTGTATATATAGTATGATATTCTATATTTAAGTAGTTTCTTGGCTACCTAACGTTGCCAATGTTCTCACTCATATAGATAATGCCGCCAAGGATGAGGACCCGAAGTACTGGCCGGTCTGCTACCGAATTATTAGGATGGGGAACGAGTGTACAGGTGGTAGAGGTGGAATGGGTAGAAGACCTAGGGAAGGTAATGATGAGTGTGTTGATGATTTGAATGGTCAAGGAAATGACCAGGGTTTGAGAGCTAATAGGGGTGTAGAGAGAGTCAATGGGAATGTAGAGGGAGCCAATAAGGGAGCACCCGACTTCTCGACGATCATTGCCTAACAATTGAAGAAACACTTACCCGCCATGCTCGCTCAAGTTGGTAACCAAGGAAATGTTAGAAATCAAAATGGAAATGTGGTTAATGAGAACGTTTTGGGAGATCGTTGGTGATATGTGATAGTATTTGCACGGGTAGAGTTGTTCATTATAAGGTGTTTTAAGTTGTTACCTATGGAATTATGATGGTAAGGGAGGTGTTGTAGTTCTTACTCGTTGGATTGAGAAAATGGGAAGTATTGTGCTTGATGGTGAGTGTGTTGTGTATTGTCTAAAAAAGTGAATTCACTACGGTTAATTATGGGTAAGGCTTTAACGTGGTGGAACTATCATATCCGCACGCTAAGCCAGGAAGTTGCTGTTAGTATGTCATGGAATGCATTTAAGTTTATGATGATACAACAGTTTTGTCCTAGTCATGAGATGCAAAAGTTGGAATCTAAGTTGTAGAATCACGCCATGGTCGGGGTTGGCCATGCTGCGTATACTGATAGGTTTCATGAGTTAGCTAGGTTAGTTCCACATTTGGTAACTTCAGAAGTTAGGAGTTTTAAAGGTATGTGTTAGGCCTTGCTCCAGGTTCCGTGGAGTTGGTTGGCAGCAACGAAGCCAAAGACTATACAGAAGGCTGTGTAGATTTCTGGTGCACTAACTGATGAGGCTGTGAGAAATGAATCAATTAAGAAGGTTGAGAAAAGAGGAAACGTGGGATAACCTAGAAAGGATAAGAATGGTAGGGATGATAATAAGAGGACTAGGACTGGGAATGCTTTTGCTACTACTGTAAACCCTGTAGGAAGAGAAAATATGGGTACTTGGCCTAAGTGTACCATCTGCAACTCCTACTATGCACCCGAATGGCCTTGTCGAACATGCTTCAACTGTAACCGCCCGTGTCATTTGGCAAAGGATTGTAGAGGTTGTCTTATTTCTTACTGTGCGAGAATGTGAATCATGTTCAATGCTAAAAACACAACTTGTTAGGATGTTAATGAGTGTGGTTTTAGTTACCGCCTATGTCAGTCAGCTTTATCCTTGTGATTGAATAGTGCACATTAAGGATCGGATAAGATAATTCTCCAAATCAAGTTGCTGCTAATAACAGGGGTTAGGGTCGTAGAAACCAAGGGAACTTGGTTGGGGCCTAGGCTTCACGGTGGGAGGCAGAGGACGCTGCCAAGAATCCGAACATTGTGACGGGTATGTTTACTTTGAAGAATCATTTTGCCACTACCTTATTTGACTCTGGTGCCGACTATAGTTTTTTTTCCACTACTTTTATACCTTTGTTAGGCATAGAGCCCAGCGATTTAGGTTTGAGATATAAGATTGAGATAGCTAGCGGGTAGCTAGTAGAGATTGATAAGTTTATTAAGGGTTACAAACTAGAAATTGAGGGTCATGTCTTTGACATCGATTTGATATCTTTTGGGCATGGAAGTTTTGATGTGATTATAGGTATGGACTGGTTGTCCAATTATAAGGCTGAAATAATTTGCCATGAGAAGGTAGTGAGGATACCACTACCGGATGGCAAGGTGCTTAGAGTATTAGGAGAGAGACCGGAAGAGAAAGCGAGATTTTTGATGGGTGCTAAGGCTGGTGATAAGAAACAAGAAGAGATTGTTATGGTTAGAGATTTTCCTGAGGTATTCCTGGATGATCTATCTAGATTACCGCCTATTCGGGAAATTGAGTTCCGGATTGAGTTAACCCCTGGAGCAACGCCGGTAGCAAAGTCTCCTTATCGTTTGGCACCTTCTGAATTGGAGGAGTTGTCGGGACAACTCAAGGAACTCCAAGACAAAGGTTTCATTCGACCAAGTTTGTCGCCTTGGGGAGCGCCGATATTGTTCGTTAAGAAAAATGATGGTTCTTTTAGGATGTGCATTGATTATAGAGAGTTGAACAAGATTTGAACTGTTTAAAATTGGTGATCCACTTCTAGAATTGATGATCTTTTTGAATCTAATATCAAGGGTCGTAGTTTTGTAGTAGATCTTAGGTCTGGTGATTAAACATCAGTTGTGATGTGCATGAGGATGACATTCCAAAGACTGCGTTTAGAACTCGTTATGGACAATTTGAGTTCACAGTAATGCCCTTTGGTCTGATTAACGCACCAGCGGTATTTATGGATTTAATGAATAGAGTTTGTAGGCCTTATCTGGATAAGTTTGTGATAGTGTTTATAGAAGATATCTTAATCTACTCTAAGACTCAAGAGGAGCATGTAGAACACTTAAGGTTATTCTTGGGACTGCTCAAAAAGGAGAAACTGTATGCTAAGTTTTCTAAGTGTGAATTCTGGCTAAGAGAAAGTTAGTTTCTTGGGCATGTGATAAATGGTAATGGGATTCATGTAGACCCTAGTAAGATTGAAGCTGTTAAGAATTGGAAAGCCCCTAGAACTATGATGAGGTTTATTCGTTCTTAGGATGGTTGGATATTACCGTAGGTTCATCGAGAACTTTTCTAAGATAGCTAAGTATCATTCTATCTTGGACTCAGAGTGTGAGATTTCGATTAGGTGTTGTAGGGGAACAAGGAATTGGGATTTAGACTTGAAGGATAAGTTGTGTAATGCGCCTGTTCTAGCTCTCCCCGATGGACCGTAATACTTTGTGGTATATTGTGATGCGTCCGGGATAGGACTAGGCTGTGTGTTAATGCAAAGAGGTAAAGTGATAGCCTATGCGTCTAGGCATTAGTTAAATTTTCAAGAGAATTATTACTACCTCAATGGAATTTTTTTTTTTTTTGGGGAGGGAGTGGGTGCGGTGTGTTGCACTTTATGATCTGGAGACATGAAATGTATGGAACGAAGAGTGTCATCTATTCGGATCATAAGTGTCTTCAACATATTCTTTAGATCTATCAGAAAGAGCATTTGGAATTGCGAAATCGTTCGCTGGATATAGATTTGTGTAGTGATTTTGATGTGAAATTACGATACCATCCTTAGTAAGGCGATGTAGGTGGCTGATGCCCTAAGTAGGAAGGAAAGAGTAAAGCCTAAGAGAGTTAGAGCTATGAATATGACCCTTTAGTCGAGTATTAAAGATAGGATACTGTCAGCTTAGAAAGAGGCTGTGGATGAGTCTGCATGATTGTAGAAAGGTTTGGATAAGATGATATAGCAAAGAAGTGATGGAACTTTGTATTACCTGGATTAAATATGGGTACCGTTGAAGGGTGAGGTAAGAACCCTGATAATGGATGAAGCCCATAAGTCGAAGTACTCTGTACACCCAAGAGCTGATAAGATGTATTATGATTTGAGAGATAGGTATTGGTGGCCTGGAATGAAAAAGGATATAACTGAGTATGTTAGTAAGTGTTTGACTTGTTTCAAGGTTAAGGGTGAGCATCAAAGGCCATCTGGCTTGCTCTAGCAACCTAAGATTTTCGTATAGAAATGGAAAGGGATATCTATGGATTTTGTGACTAAGTTGCCTAAGACTAGTAGTGGGCATGACACAATCTGGGTCATTGTAGACCGATTAACTAAGTCTGCTTATTTTCTACCTACGCGTAAGGATTATAAGATGGAAAGGTTGGCTTGATTGTATTTGAATGAGATAGTTGCTAGACATGGTGTGCCGATATCGATTATATCGGATCGTGATAGTCGTTTCACATCAAGGTTTTGGCAGTCAATGCAAGAGGCATTAGGAACCCGTTTAGACATGAGTACGGCTTATCACCCTTAGACCGATGGTCAGAGTGAGTGTGCTATTTAGACTTTGGAATACATGCTTAGAGTGTGTGTCCTAGACTTCGGAGGAAGTTCGGATGTTTATCTTTTGTTGGTTGAGTTTTCGTATAATAATAATTATCATGCTAGTGTGATATGTGCTCTGTTTGAGGCATTGTATGGTAGAAAGTGTCGTTCGCCAATTATGTAGGCTGAGGTTGGAGAAGGTCAGTTGATAGGACCCGAGTTAGTGCAAGAGACTACTAAGAAGTTCTCGCAGATTAAGGATAGACTTAAGGCTGCGCGTGATTGTCAGAAAAGTTATGCTGATAAGAGGAGGAAGCCTCTAGGGTTTAGTGTAGGTGACTACGTCTTTCTCAAAGTATCGCCTTGGAAAGGTGTGGTATGCTTTAGGAGGAAACGGAAGTTAGCATCTAGATTTGTTGGACCTTTTGAGATTATTAAAAAGGTAGGCCTTGTGGCTTATCGGTTAGATTTGCCTGAAGAGTTGGACGGTGTTCATGACACGTTCCACGTGTCGAACCTTAAGAAGTGTTTGGCTGATCCAACACTGTAAGTGCCTTTAGATGAGATTCGAGTGGATGCTAAGTTAAATTTTATGGAAGTGCCTGTGGAAATTTTTGAAAGAGAGTTTAAGAAGTTGAAGCGTAGTAGGATTGCCATCGTCAAGGTTTGGTGGAATTCAAAACGTGGCCCTGAATTCACGCGAGAACGTGAAGATCAGATGAAATTGAAGTACCCGCATTTGTTTAGTGATGTTAGTAGTTGAATTTCAAGGACAAAATTCTTTTAAGGGGGGTAGAATGTAACCTTTTCCCTTTTTGTGTTCTGAATATTTCATTTATAGTCCTTTGACTAATTGACTTTTGTTAGTTTATTCATATTTTGTAGCGTGTTAACGATGGTGATTTTTATGAGTATTGTGATGAATTGTGGTTTATTGTGATTAATAATCCTTTTTGTAAAGTATTATTGTGTTATTTATATTCCGGGTGGTTTGACCCGTGAATTTTGAGAAATGCCGAAAAACGAGTCCAACATGTCCGTTAATGTCCAGATGAGTTTTGAAAGGGTTTAAAGTGAAAATATGTCGCGTAAATACTCTAGGTTAATGGAAAAGTATTTTTAAGGAGAATAAAAAAGCTAATTAACTTTGGGGTAAATTTTACGGTTAAGATTTATGAGTATTTAAGTGATCCCGATACGAAAAGAAAAGCCCGAGACCACCTTGGATCCATGGCCGGTCAAGAAGTCAAAGAGGGGAACAAAATGGCTTAATTTTAGCTAACTTGTCTAGGAGTGGTATGCTTTCCATTAGAAACATTTGATCATAATCCATTTTATTTACAAAAAAATAAAACACACACTCAAGTGTGTGTGCTTGTGTCGTCCGCCACCTACCACCAATAAAACATCATAAATTTTCCAACTTTGATTCAGAACGTGATATTTCGGGTTGATAAGAGTATTTGGGTATTCATTTAAACAACGTTTGGTTTATCCGGTTCATGTCGAAATATACAAATTTAAAGATTTTCTTGTAAGTTTTCAAATTTAAATTTCGTTTGTCCTTTTGGGTTTATTTTGATGCATAGATGTTAGCTGTACAAGTTGATCGTTGTGAAAATTGATTTTTGGAAGCGAAATGAATAAATGGGTGGTGTTTGGTAAAAAGGAAAAAGAGGATTTTTGTAGTTTTGATGTTGTGGTCGTAATGGTTGAATAATATATGTTGCTAGATAGCTTATTTTTGATAGTAACTTGTATAGCTTATTCGGGCTTATTTTTAAGCTATTTCTTGGCTTATGTTAGGAATTATTGTAAACAGACTTAAGTCTGGTAGACGTAGTTAAGTCTGCTAGTACTAAGTTAAGTCTGGCAGTACTATAGTTAGTATTGGCCTTGTCTAGTTAAGTATGTTTATGTAACAGAATAGTTATAATAAGTCTGGCATAGAGATATCTTAGGAAAGGATATGCATTATCCTTTCACGCGTTTGTAAAGCCCATTAGGGTTTCCTTGGTGTATAAAAGGAACCCTATGGCATAGTGTTTTATATAGAAAACTCATAACAGTTAATCAATAGAAAATAGCACAAGGTCTTGCCATATTGTGTTCTTCTTAGTACTTGTGTTTTAAGATTCCGTTTTTTAGCTTCATAAATATTCATAGTTATAGTCTCCTCTATTTGTTTTGGATTTATTTACAAAGTTAGCTATTGTCTTACACAAAGGCTAAACGATCTAAGACTCTTGGACATACACAGTGGTATCTGAGCTCTTGAGGGAATCTGTAGTAAGTAAGAATTTCTAGAAGAACACAAAACAATCACTTTAGTATCTAGAAAAATGTCTCAACCTGCTATTGATGATTTACTCTAACATTCTCTTAGGTGATGATGAAGCATCATACCACGGAGATTGCTTCAGACAAATGTACTCTGCAAACCAATAGAAACCAAAAATAACAACAAAAACAACTCTATTCCTATAACATTCAAAATCCTCAAATATCAAACTCCCAATTCTGATGAAAGGTGGAGTTATGTTTTATATGGGCCATGGTGATAGGGAATTACCTTGAGATTTATGACAATAATTAATGTTTGGAAGGTAATTCAGATAGGTAATTCTAAGAAGAGATTCTCTACTGGAAAAGATAAGTTTTAGTGTTTGTTAAAGTACTATCCACCTGTATATGCTGCCAGATATTCATGCTGTTTGAATAGAAAAGGAAGGCAAGAAATACATTCTTACTTATGGCCATTTCCCAAGGAAAATCTGGAGACAGATTTCTCTAGAACTAGACAGCATGCAAAAGAAATTTGGGGAAAGCCAATAAGGAACTAGGTTTGGTGGTAATGCAATTCAATGAAGATGCAAAAATAGCTGTTTTTAAAACAACAATTCCTAAAGCATTTTTACTTTATCAAGTTCTGAAGGATTAGGAAAGGGATATGATAGATTCCAACCAATATTCTCCACATAGTTGGAAGCTCATGGTGACGAAGTATCTAAATGAGGAATGATATTCATATATTTCTCAGATCTTTGCCCCTAGCGTGGTCAAATCTGGACATTGAATATGAGAACCTAACCAGATGTTGACATTTTATCCATCTGATAACTTGTTTTGGTTATAATTACCTTAAGGGTTTTGAGCAGGTAACTTACAAGTACCTCAATAATCATCTGAAGTGACTCAAAATGTTGCTTTTGTTTCACAAACAAGAGCAGGCATCTAACCAGGTTAAGGGCTCAGGTTCATCATGGTGACTACTAGACCTTTACATCCTCTACTTCTTCTCAAAACAAAATTACAGAATGAGAAGTTCTGATGGTTTTGCTGATGATGTCATTTATTCACTTCTTTTTCCAAACAATTAGAAGATCTGGGACTTGACTTCATGAGACTAGACTGATTGATTGATTTGGACATTGAAGAGATGGACATAAACTGGCAGATAGCAATGATTGCTATTCGAATGAAGAAGTTTTACAAGAAGACTGGAAGGAGAGTCCGGATTGATGGAAACAAACCTGTTGGTTTTGACAAAAAGAAGCTTGAATGTTTCAAAAAATCACAACAATGCGTCATTTTTGTAGGGAAATGTACATCCAAGGGGAACAAATGATGGAAAATAGAGGTAGACATGTTTAATCTAGATTTAGGAGAGGCTCAAGAAGAGCAAAGAACAAAATCAGAACTGTTTGTACTGACCTTATGGATGATCGGTGTAGTCAACTGGGCTGGGAGAAAATACTAGTGAAGAGATAAGAAGTAGAGACGAATCATGCACTCTGGCAATCAGCTCAAATATGAGGTATCATTATGTTTCTAAAACTTGCCATTGATTCGATTTAACATATAATACTTAAAACACCTGTGTGATGAACAATACGAAATCAGTTAGGTGAACAAAGCTGCTAAAAAATACTTGCCTATGCTCTAGACTGTTTAAGAAAATTAGAAGCTTATGTTGTTACTTTTCAAAAGTAGCAATTATCTTTAAATGAAAATTACATTTAAGCAAATGAATTATATGAAAAAAGATGAAAAGCTTAAAAATATAGTGAGTATAGATGAAAGTATAAAAAGAAAAGGAAACAATTACAGAAAAACAGTAGATTCATGAAGGTGTCTTCCTAAAACCTTTGGAAATTAGTTGATTCTGTGGTATGAGATTCAACTAGTAAAATTGGCTAGAGGGTATTGAAATAAAATCAAACGATGTGTGTTTTAAGCATTTGAGGCAAGAAATGAATCGTTTATGTGTTTTAATTGTTTAGAAGAAGACTATGTTGCGCAAACCTTTGTATAGTAGATTTTCAAGATGATAATTTTGAAAGGAGTTCCAACATCCCTAACCGTGGGACTATACTCCTTAAACCAAACAGGAAATTGATGAATCTTTGTATGTTGTTAATGGTAAAATGGGACCTCATAAAAGCAATGATGAAATTAGTGTTTTTGAGATGACAAGATTTCAGTGGAGCGGAATTCTGTTTTTCAATCTAATGAGAGTCGTTTCGTTTGAACCAAAACCAAAGGAGTGAACCTTAGTTGTGTAACACACGTTAAAAAAAATCAATAGGCAAACAAATTGAAAAATCAATTGGGACACTAACCTAACGGTTAACAGAAAGTATTGAAATGAAATGATGGAAAGTATCATAGGGGGAAGGCTTACTCTTTCTTAAAGATAAAAGTGTTTTGTTTGTGGTAGCCTAACGTATCCTTGATTAGAGATTGTGACTTTTATGAAAGAAAATGGCCAAGAGGGCTCGAGCTTAATGAATCAAAGCGTTTTTATTACTGGTAAAGGGTGGCAAAAACTAGTATTGGTAACAATGCAAACAGGGTTAATCATGCTAATCTACCTTGTACCTTGACACAGTTACAACTTAAAGCTGTTAGGCAAAATGTTAATTCTGTCAGGTCTAATGTTAATACTGGTAGGGCAAATGTTAATTCTGTTAGGCAAAATGTTAATTCTGTCAGGTCTAATGTTAATACTGGTAGTTTTAATGTTAATACTGTTAGAACTAAACAACTAGTACCTACAGTAACTCAACTGTTTTAGTTTTGTTAAGACCCCAGTGTGAATAAAGGTTATTCAAAGAAGTCATTTTTAAATCACATTCACCTTGTGAGAATACCCATTGTTAGAAATACAACCAAAATGACTTACTCTCATTCTGTAAAGGGAAATTGGGGCACTACTGTTAAGACTCCAGCATGTTATAATTGGAAGAACACAACACCAAACTCTAATTATAATAGTGGATCTAATTGTGTTCGAACTGTAAATGCCTTAAAGGTCACACCAAGGCTTACCCAGCTGGAAAAGGCCTGGGTCCCTAAGAGAAACTAATTTATCTTTTTTCTGGTGCGGATCTACCACTCAAGAACATGGAGGCATATAGGTATTTTTGATAGTGGATGCTCATGGCACATGTCTTAGTAACAAGGATCACCTGGAATGATTTTGAAGATTCAAAGGGGGATTGTACCTTTCGGAAGGGTAGAAGGCTACATAACTGGCAAAGGCAGAAATAAGAGTTGCGTAATTTTGATTTTGTTAGTGTGTCTTTTTGTAAAGAAATTGGGCATTTTTATCTTTTCTCAATATCACCAAATATTATGTGTAAGCCAGCACTAGGTTCTTTTTACTGAATAACTGAATTCTTGTCTGTTGTGTCTCCTGTCCTTTTAGAAGCCTGATGTAAATCATGATACTTCTTAAAGGTCCCTCAGGCAAAACATTTTGTACTGTTTTTGATATGAAGACACAGCTCTCACAAAAGGATCTATGCTTGTATGATTGCTCAAAAAGCCAACATCTGTATAATCATAAATTATGGCCACTGGAGGTTAGGTCATAAAAATTTCAAAAACCTTGAAACGACTGGTAAGGGAATACCTTGTAAGTGCGTCTACCTTCCAAGGTTTACTGAAATGGACCATACCATGTTGGTTGCCTTGCCAATAAAGTTTAAAGCATCAACAAGGCTACCTGTATGGCTAAATTAGAAAGAACAATCACTAAGCATTACCCACATTGCATATGGATCTTTATTGGACTACTTCTGTTAAAAGCATTAATCATGCTTGTCTTTGCCTTGTATTTACTGTGTTTGTACCAGATTTAGTTGGGTATTCTTATTGGATTTAAGGATTATTATGAAACTAGTGTATCCTTCAGAATTCATTTTGACAGATTGAATACAGCTTAATAACATGGTTAAAATCATTAGATTTGATAAGGGCACTGAATTTTAGAATAGGGATTTGGCTTGAATGATGAGGCTTATTATGATAATAACAAGAGCTACAATCTTTAACAAGCCTCACAAGGGGATTTTTGAGGAGGCTTTTATGGATGATGAGGGTATGGGTCCATTTGATTATCAACAACTTAACAATAGATAGTGAAGGTGTTGTAGTACATTCCTACATCTTTGGATACTACACAAACATTTACACACAAAGTCAAAATACTGGGTGATCCTAAGTCTATCTATGCAAACTAAGAAGCAGATGTGCCCAGCAAAATTCAGGAGCACATGTACTTGTAAGTTATGTTTCAAAAGCAAAGCAACAGGAGCAATCCACAAAGATCAACATCATTGTTTGTTTACCTATTTCTCTATCTCAGTAGGAACCTAAAATAGTTTCTGATGCTTAATAAGATGACAGTTGAGGTTTGTAAGCTATGCAAGAGGAGTGTTACAGTTTAGCCTGCCAACTGGTATGGATTCTAGTAGATCTATCTCATGGAGCAAAGTGATTGGAACAAAAATAGGTATAAAGAAAAAAAAGGCATGAAAGAGGAGTTGTTGTAAGAAATAAGGCAAGATTAGTGGCCCTATGGTCACAAGACAGGATAAAGGGGTATTGGACTATGATGAGGTTTTTGCTCATGGTGGCAAGATTAGAAGCTATCAGGTTATTTAGCCATTGAACTCATTTTGGGTCAGGTTCTAGTATACCCAAATGGCATGTAAAAAGTGCATTGTTATATGGCACTATAGGATGAAGATGGTGTATGTTTCATCAACCTCCTAGTTTTGTTGATAATGATCATCCTAAGATGGTTTATAAGGTTGTCATAAGCCTTTATATGGATACATCAAGCTCCTACGAGCTTGGTATGCTACATTTATCATACTTTTCAGAGAAGCTTTATGGGTACAGAAGGGGTATATTAAGAAGACTTTGTTATTAAGGAAGGACAACAAGAAGGATAGCAGGCTGGTGCAAGGTGTATGTAGATGATATTATTTTTGGATCCTATACAATGAAGTCTTGGTGGTGATGGATTTAAGGCCTTGATGGAAAGGCAGAATATTTCTGAATGAGTTATAGGTGACTCATACTCTCCTAGATTGGCAAGGTCAAACAAATAGACAGCAGATGGACCATATTTTCATTATCTCAAAGACAGTATGTTGCGATAGTATGCTGGGAAAAAATGTTTTAACCTTGCAAGTGTGGAAAATGCAATAACCCCAATGGAACCTAAGTTGGCATTGACATAAGATGAGGGAAGCTGATGATGTAGAATGTACACGTCATACATATCCATGTTAGGTTTCTATCATGTATTTAACTGCCCTCAAGACTGATATAATGTTGTGCAGTATTCGTGCTTGTTCTTGTTTTTCAGGTTACTCATAAGGACTTCACATCTAAATGCTGTGAATTGAGAAGAATCTTTAAGTTCCGTAGGGCAAACCTAATTTGGGCTTATAGTACCTTTGAGAATCATCTTTTTGACTGGAAGCCAACCCTCATACCCCCAGGATCAGTGATATGACTGGGGCACCACAACCCCACCCTTAGACTAGGAAATCTAAAACTAGTGGTTATTAATTGTCTTGGAAGAATTAATCTCATAGAGGCATTGAAAGAACGAAACAAACTATAGTGGCTACCTCACAACAGAAGCTGAATATCGTAGCTGCTCGTGGCAGTATTGTCGGATTCAAATCCTCTCCCCCAATGTTTGGTCTATGGTTTCCAAATCTCCCACCTGCAATACCCCAAAAGAACTTCAAAACCTTCAAACATAAGAGAAGGAAGCTTTTTCTACTGGCATTTCAGAAGATACTCCTGAAATTCTCGCTTTTAGAAGAGACTTGGATCAACTTGCTCAAAAGCATTTAAGGAAAGTAACTACTGACAAAGCTACCAGAACTAACTCACAATCTTTAACAAACCTTTAACAAACCTCAGAAAGGGATTTTTGATGAAGCTTCTTATGATGAAGAGGGTATGGTCCATGATTTTAACAACTTACCCACAGAAGTAGCTGTTAGTCCCATTCCTACTCTTAGGATTCATAACATTCACCCAAAAAGCCAAATACTTGGTGATCCTAAGTCATCTGTGCAAACTAGAAGCAGAGTGAAGCAAACTTCAGGAGCACATGCACTTGTAAGTTATGTTCAAAAGCAGCAAAGGAACAATCACAAAGATCAACAACATTGCTTGTTTGCCTGCTTCTTATCTCAAGAGGAACCTAAAAAGATTTCTGAAGCTCTTAAAAATAACAGTTGGGTTGAAGCTATGCAAGAGGAGTTGTTACAGTTTAGGCTGCAACAGGTATGGATTATAGTAGATCTACCTCATGGAGCAAAGGTGATTGGAACAAAATGGGTATAAAGACAAGATTAGTGGCCCAAGGTCACAAACAGGAGGAGGGTATAAAGACAAGATTAGTGGCCCAAGGTCACAAATAGAAGCTATCAGGTTATTTTTAGTCTTTGCCTCATTTATGGGGTTAATAGTATACCAAATGGATGTTAAAAGTGCATTTTTGTATGGAACTATAAATAAAGAGGTGTATGTTTCTCAACCTCCTGGTTTTGTTGATCCTGATCATCCTAAGAAGGTTTATAAGGTTGTCAAAGCTTTATATTGACTACATCAAGCTCCTAGAGCTTGGTATACTACTCTATCAACATTTCTCGAGACGTATGGATACAAGAGAGGTACTATTGACAAGACTTTATTTATTAAGAAAGACAAGAAGGATATCATGCTGGTTCAAGTGTATGTTGATGATAACATTTTTGGCTCTACTAGAAAGTCTTGGTGTGATGGATTTGAGGCCTTGATGAAAGGCAGATTTCAAATGATTTCTATGGGTGAACTCATATTCTTCCTTGGATTGCAAGTCAAACAAACTATAACAGAAGCTGAATATTTAGCTGCTGCAAGTTGCTGTGGACAAGTGTTGTGGATTCAAAATCAAATGCTGGACTATGGTTTCAATTTCATGAATACCAAAATCCACATTGATAATGAAAGCACAATCTGCATTGTGAAGAATCCGGTGTATCACTCAAAGACAAAGCACATAGAGATCAGACACCACTTTATACGAGATTCTTATGAGAAGACGCTCATTAGGGTGGAGAAAATTCACACAGACTTCAATGTAGCTGACCTATTGACCAAAGCTTTTGATGGACCAAGGTTTAATTTCTTCGTGGTTAATATTGGTATGATAAATCAATAGCTACATTTAAGGGGAGGATTAAATGTATAATTTGTAATCTGGTAATACTAGTTAGTAGCATTAATAATGATAGGTTATATTAATTCTAGTAGTTATTAGAATATAATAGACTAGAAGCATAGGGTTTTAAAATAGTTTTGTAGTATGTTTTGAGTTGCGGCTTAATGTTTTTAGGTTATACTTGGATTGCACAAAGGATTGGAGCATGGATTAAAGTAAACTGAAGTTGTGCACAAGTTAATTCTGGTATTGCCAATATTAATTCTGGTAGTTTACTAATTAATCCTGGTAAGCTCATTATTAGTTCTGCTTCTTCTCATAAGAATCTCGTATAAAGTGGTGTCTGATCTCTATGTGCTTTGTCTTGGAGTGATACACCGGATTCTTCACAATGCAGATTGTGCTTTCATTATCAATGTGGATTTTGGTATTCATGAAATTGAAACCATAGTCCAACATTTGATTCTGAATCCACAATACTTGTCCACAGCAGCTTGCAGCAGCTACATATTCAGCTTCTGTTGTAGAGGTAGCCACTATTGTTTGTTTCTTGCATTGCCATGAAATTAATCTGCTTCCAAGAAATTGACAACCACCAGTTGTGGATTTCCTGTCAAGGTTTGCCCCAGCATAGTCACTATCTGAGTAAGCTTCCAGGTCAAAAGATGATTCTCTAGGATACCATAAGCCCAAATTGGGTTTGCCCTTAAGGTACTTAAAGATTCTCTTCACAGCATTAAGGTGTGAAGTCTTGGGAGTAACCTGAAAACGAGAACAAGCACATACTGCAAACATTATATCAGGCCTAGAGGCAGTTAAATACATGAGAGAACCTATCATGGATCTGTATAAGTGTACATCCACTTCATCAGCTTCCTCATCTTTTGTCAATGCCATCTTGGTCTCCATTGGGGTTATTGCAGTTTTCACACTTGCAAGGTCAAACTTTTTCAGCATGTCTGCAACATACTTGTCTTGAGAAATAAAAATTCCATCTGTCTTTTGCTTGACTTGCAATCCAAGGAAGAATATGAGTTCACCCATAGAACTCATTTGAAATCTGCCTTTCATCAATGCCTCAAATTCATCACACCAAGACTTTCTAGTAGAGCCAAAAATGATATCATCTACATACACTTGAACCAGCATGATATCCTTCTTGTCCTTCTTAATAAACAAAGTCTTGTCAATAGTACCCCTTCTGTATCCATGCTTCTCTAGAAATGTTGATAGAGTAGCATACCAAGCTCTAGGAGCTTGATGTAATCCATATAAAGCTTTGACAACCTTATAAACCTTCTTAGGATGATCAGGATCAACAAAACCAGGAGGTTGAGAAACATACACCTCTTCATCTATAGTGCCATACAAAAATGCACTTTTTACATCCATTTGGTATACTATGAACCCCATAAATGAGGCAAAGGCTAAAAATAACCTGATAGCTTCTATTCTTGCCACAGGAGCAAAAACCTCATCATAGTCAATACCCTCTTCCTGTCTGTGACCTTGGGCCACTAGTCTTGCCTTATTTCTGACAACTACTCCTCTTTCATCCCTTTTGTTTCTGTATACCCATTTTGTTCCAATCACCTTTGCTCCATGAGGTAGATCTACTAGAATCCATACCTGTTGCAGCCTAAACTGTAACAACTCCTCTTGCATAGCTTCAACCCAACTGTCATCTTTTAGAGCTTCAGAAATCTTTTTAGGTTCCTCCTGAGATAAGAAGCAGGCAAACAAACAATGTTGTTGATCTTTGTGATTGTTCCTTTGCTGCTTTTGAACATAACTTACAAGTGCATGTGCTCCTGAATGTTGCTGCACTCTGCTTCTAGTTTGCACAGATGACTTAGGATCACCCAGTATTTGACTTTGTGGGTGAATGTTGTGTATCCTAAGAGTAGGAATGGGACTAACAGCTACTTCTGTTGGTAAGTTGTTGAAATCATTGGACAATACCCTCGTCATCATAAGAAGCCTCATCAAAAATCCCTTTATGAGGCTTGTTAAAGATTGTGAGCTCTGACATATTTGAATCATCTTGATCAGCATGTTGAGTATTAACTGGACCACTACCAGAATTAACTGAGGTAGTATTGGTATCGCTTTGTTCTTAGTACTTTCCCTTAAATTCCTTTGAAGCAAGTTTCATCCCATTCAATTCTAAAAGCTAGAATTTCATGGGAGTATCTTCTAAAATGCCAGTAGAATAAAGCCTCATTCTCTTGTGTTTTAAGGTTTTGAAGCTCTGTCAAAAACTCCTCTGCTTTTGAATTAGTAGAAGACTTCCTTGGTCCAACTTTTGATGTAGTATGCCTGACTGCTGTAGGCACAACAATAAGCTCCTCAGCCTCATCTTCTTCCTCAGAAGCATTTGCATTAGGAGTTTGTAGTGTACCTACACTGTTAGTCATTCTATATACCTGCATGTGGGTTAGTTTGATTCTCCAAAGACACAGGAATATAGTTCATAGAATCAGTTAGATAATCAATATCAAACATCCATCTATAACCTACTCCTTTCACATTAGGTTTTTCTTTAAGAAATTTTACATGCAGATTTATCTTCTACCTTTTTGTTACTAAATTTTATACCCAAAAAGGCTTTTGCTATTTAGTGAGTAACCAACTAAGAAACCCTCATCACACTTTCCATTAAACTTGCCAAGCACACTTTAGAGTATCAAAAATGGTAACATGCACCCCAAAAGGTCATATGTAGCAATAATTGGTTTTGTGGCCAAACCAAAAGCTCATAAGGAGTTTTGTTTTTTGAGGTTTATAGCTCCTCTTCCCTATTAAAGATATAGCAAGCAGTACTAACTGCTTCTGCCCAAAAAGTAGTTGGTAAGAGTGAGTCTGCTAGCATAGGTCCATTATCGCGCCCTCAATTAAGTTCCTGTTCATTCTTTTCAGCAACCCCCATTTTGCTATGGAGTTCTGGCATTGCTATAGCTCTTTTTTATTCCTTTGTTCCCACAAAATTCAAGCTATATCCCTATTCTTAAATTCAGTGCCATTATCAGATCTAATGATTTTAAAACCCTGTGATTTAAGCTAGTTTTCAATTTGTCCTAAAGAAGTGTCTGCAGGATGACCACTAGTTCATATCCTTTAGTAGCCAAGAAGAATACCCAACTAAATCTGGTACAATCATCAGTAATTACAAGGCAATAACTTGCATGATTAATGCTTTTTACAGAAGTAGGTCTAAAAATATCCATATGCAAGGTGTGTAATAGCTCAGTAATTGTTCTTTCTAATTTAGCCTTACAGGAGGCCTTGTGTTGCTTACCTTTTTGGCAGGCAACACATGTATGGTCATTTCTGAAAACCTTGGAAGGTAGACCTCTTACAAGGTTTCCCTTCACAAGTTTGTTTAAGTTTTTAAAATTTATATGACCTAACCTCCTGTGCCACAATTTAGATTCATCAGATGTGGCTTTTGCAATCAAACAAGTATGATCTTTTGCAGGAGCATGTGTCTTCATATCAAAGCTATACATATTGTGTTGCCTAGGGACTTTTAGAAGTATCTGATTTTCATCAGGCATTTTAAAGTCAGGAGACACAACAAGACATTCAGTTTCAGTAAAAAGAACCTTGCGCTGCTTATCACATATTTATGATATTGAGAAAAGAATAAAATGCCCAAGTTCTTTTATAAAAGACACAATATCAAAATCTAAATTACCAACTCTTATTCTGCCTTTACCAGTTATGTAGCCTTTGCTACCTCCAAAGGTAACAGATCCCCATTTGCATTCTTCAAAATCATCCAGGTGATCCTTGTTACCAGTCATGTACCCTGAGCATCCACTATCAAATATACCTCTGTCCTCCATGTTCTTGAGTGGATGATCCTGCACATGAAAAAGAGAAATTAGTTTCTCTTAGGGACTCAGGCCTTTTCAGGCTTGGGTCTGCCTTGTGGTCCTTTAGCATTTACAGTTCGAATATAATTGGATCCACTATTACAATTAGAGTTTGGTCTAGTTTTCCTCTAATTATAACCTGCTAAGGTCTTAACAGCAGTGCCCCAATTTCCATTTACAGCATGTGTATAAGACATTTTTGCTGTATTTCTAACAATGGGTCTTCTCACAAGTGAATGTGATTTTGAAAAATTACTTCTTTGATTAAACTTATTCACCTGGGGTCTCACAGGACTAAAACTGTTTGAGTTACTGGTATTTATTGATTGTTTAGCTTTAACAGTATTAATATTAAAACTACCAGTATAAGATGTAGACCTGACCGAATTATATTTTGCCAAACATACATTAACAATTGCCCTACCAGTAATAAATTATTCTCTAACGCCAGATAACGAATATTTACCTAACACAATGAGTTGTACTGGTCTAGTACAAAGTGGGATTAGCATGATTAACCCTGTTTACATTGTTCCATACTGGTTTGGCCACCCCATTACCAGTATTAAAAACCCTTTGTTTCTTAAGCTCAGCCTCTCTTGCCATTTTCTTTTCATAAAAGTCACAATCTCTAATCAAGTTACTTAGGCTACCACAAACAAAACACTTTTTCTTGATGAAAGAGTAGCCTTCCCCTAGATCTCTTTCCATCATTTCATTCCAATTCTTTCTGTTAACTTTAGGTGTCCCATGATTTTTCATTTGTTGCCTAGGAGTTTTTACGTGTGTTACACAACTAGGTTCAACTTCTTTTGGTTTTGGTTCAAACACGACTTCTTCATTAGATGTAACAGAATTCTCACTGAATTTGTCATCTCAAACACTAATTTCAGGCTTTTGAGGTCCCTTTTTACCATAAACATACAAAGATTCATCAATTTCCTGTTGTGGTTTAGGAGTATAGTCCCCAGTTAAGGGATGTACAAAGGTTTGTCAACAAAGTCTTCTTCTGTACAATTAAACACAGTACGATTCATTTCTTCCTCATAGCTTAAAACCTCATCGTTTGATTTTATTTCATACCCTAAGCCAACTTTACTAGTTGAACTCATACCAGAATCAACTAATTTCCAAAGGTTTTTAGAAGAATCCTTCCATGAATCTACTATTTTCTGCAATTGTTCCTTTTCTTTTACAGCTTTCATTCCTATTCTCCTATATTTTTTAAGCTTTTCATCTTTTTCATATAATTCATTTGCCTTAAATGTAAGTTGTTCATTTAAAGATAATTGCTGCTTTTGAAAAGTAACAACTTGAGCTTCTAATTTCTTAACAGCTAGAGTATAGGCAAGTATTTTTGCTTCTTGTTCACCTAACTGATTCGTTTGTTCATCACACAGTGTTTTAAGTTTATTATATGAATCAATGCAAGTTTTAGAACATAATGATACCTCATTATTTGAGCTGATTGCCATGAGTGCATGATTTGTCTCTACTTCTTCTTTTGTATGTTCTCCCCAATTGACAACACCATCATCCATAGTCAGCAAACAGTTCTGATTCTGCTCTTTCTTTCCAGCTCCTTGATCTTGATAAAACGAGTAGGAGTTCTTTTCTTCTCATCATTTGTCCTTGGGATGGGCATTCCCTAGCAAAATAACCAGTGTTGTTGTGAACTTTGAAAACAATTCAAGCTTCTTTTTGTAAAAACAACTGGTTTGTTCATCAATTCGGACTCTCCTTTTGTCTTCTTGTGAACTTCTTCATTCGAATAGCAATCATTGCTATCTGCCAGTTTTGTCCTTCTCTTCAAATGTCATATCTTCTATCTGTTCTAGGTTCTTCATGGGAAGCTAGTACCTAATCTCCTAATTGTTTAGCAAAGAGTGATAAATATTCATTCACAAAAAAAACCTGAGCAGATGCTTCTCTTTCTGGACATATGTTTGAAGAAGTAGAACGAGTATAAAGTTCTGTAGGCATAGTTTGACCAAGACTTCAACCTTGTTAGTTGATGCTCTTGCTGTGTGAATGAAACAAAAGCAACATTTTGAGCCACTTTGTAGTGATTTTGGGTTACTTGTAAGTTACTGGTCAAAACCTAAGGGTATTATACAAATCATCAATGGATATAAAGTGTCAACATTGTTTGGTTCATTGTCATGCTAGATTTTGTCAGCTGGTGGCAAAGATCTGAGAATCTTCCCGAGAGACTTGGTGTATTTGCCATCCTGAGTGATACTTCCAGCACCAATGAGCTTTCCAACTGTGAGAGTAGTTGTTGTAATCTGTCATATCCCTTTTCTAACCCTTCTGAACTTGATATAGTAAATGCTTCAAACTGTTATTTTAAAACAGCTTTCTGCATCTTCTTTGAATTTGCATTACCACCAAACCTAGTCCTTATGGCTTCCCAAATTTCTTTTGCATCGTCCATTCCATGAAATCTTCTGAGATGTTCCTTGGGAATGGCCATAAGTAAGATGGTTCTCGCCTTCCTTTCCTTTTCAACAACATGAATTTCTACAGCAGATACTGGTGGAAGTACTCTAACAACACCATTTTTTCCAGTGAGTTATCTTCCTTAGAATTTACATTCTGAATTACATTCCAAAAACAATCTTTGTCAATATATTCTAGGTTTATGCCTCAAATCTCCATGGGCCCATATAAATCATACTCCTCCTTCTTCTAGAATTAGGATGTTTTGATATTTGAGATAGTGGTTATTGTAGGAATGAGTTGTTGTTGTTGTTGTTTTGGTTTATTGGTTGCAGTACCACTGTCTGATGCATCTTCATGGTATGATGCTTCATCATCACTAAGATGTTGAGAGAAAACATCATTAGCATGTTGAGACATTTTTCTAGATCTGAAAGTGATTGTTTGTGGTTCTTGTAATTCTTCTTACTCAGAGTCCCTCTAGAGGCTCTGATACCACTTGTTGGTCTAAAGTCTTGGATCTGTTTAGCCTTTTGTAAGACAATAGCTAACTTGAATAAATCCAAATCAACTATATGAGAGACAATAACTATGATAATATCGTGCTTTACGGAATCTTACACAAGTATAAGAAGAACACAATGTAAAACTTTGCTATTTTCTATTAATTTCTATTAGGGTTCTATGTCATAAACACTATGCCGTAGGGTTCCTTTTATACACCAAGGAAACCCTAATGGGCTTTACAAAGCGTTAAAAGTAATGCAGTAAACCTTTCTAAGATATCTCTAAGATAACTATTATAACTATTATGTTACATGACAGAATTAACTAGACAAGGGCCGAGTACTAACTATATGTACTGCCAGATTTAACTTAGTACTGGCAGACTTAACTATGTCTACTAGACTTAACTTTATAACTACCAGACTTAAGTCTGTTTACAATAATTCCTAACAAAAGTATTTGACCATAACTCCAAAGACAGTGGATCATACATGCTTAAAAGATTTGACTATGTTGATCTACAAGGCAGACTCAAGTCAGTAATGGCTTGGGTCCCCAAGAGAAACTAATTCTCTTATTTTGAGTGCAGGGTAATCCACAATATACTTTACAGGATCAAGGGATTTTTGACAGTGGATGCTCTAGGCATATGACTGGAAACAAGTCCTTCCTTACAGATTATCAAGAAATTGATGGTGGATTTGTTGCATTTGGAGGAAGTCCTAAAGGAGGTAAAATTACTGGAAAAGGTAAAATTAGGACTGGTAAATTAGACTTTGAAGATGTATACTTTGTAAAGGAACTTAAGTTTAACCTTTTCTCTGTCTCACAAATGTGTGACAAGAAAAACAGTGTTCTTTTCACTGAGACTGAATGTCTTGTTCTATCACCTGACTTTAAGCTACTTGATGAAAGTCAAGTCTTGCTTAAAGTTCCCAGACATGACAACATGTACAAAATTTTGATCTAAAGAATGTTGTTCCTTCAGGAGGTTTGACTTGGTTATTTGCAAAGGCTACAATAGATGAGTCTAATTTATAGCATAAGAGGTTTGGTCATATAAACTTTAAAACTATAAACAAACTTGTGAGGGGAAACCTTGTAAGAGGATTGCCTTCAAAGCTTTTTGAAAATGACTATACTTGTGTTGCTTGTTAGAAGGGAAAGCAACATAAAGCCTCTTGTAAGACCAAGCTTGTGAGCTCTATCAGCCAACCCTTACAAATGTTGCATATGGACTTATTTGGGCCAACATCTGTAAGGAGTATCAATCACAAGATATATTGCCTTGTTGTCACTGATGACTATAGTAGGTTTAGTTGGGTTTCTTTTTGTCCACTAAGGATGAGACTAGTAGGATCCTTAAAACCTTTATAACGGGCATAGAAAACTAAATAAATCAAAAGGTTAAAATCATCAGATGTGACAATGGAACTGAGTTTAAAAATAATGACATAAATCAGTTGTGTAGAACGAAAGGGATTAAGAGGGAGTTTAGTGTTGCCAGAACTCCACAAAAAAATAGAGTTGCTGAAAGAAAGAATAGGACACTAATAGAGGCAGCTAGGACTATGCTAGCAAATTCATTATTACCTACTATATTTTAGGATGAAGCAGTTAGTACTGCTTGTTATGTTCAGAATAGGGTTTTAGTGACTAAGCCTCACAACAAGATACCTTATGAACTATTACATGGTAGACCACCTAGTATAAGTTTTATGAGACCTTTTGGGTGTCCTGTGACCATTCTTAATACCTTATATCCCCTAGGAAAATTTGATGGGAAGGCTGATGAGGGGTTCTTTGTTGGACACTCTATAAATAGCAAGGCTTTTAGAGTGTTTAACACTAGAACTAGGAAAGTAGAGGAGAACCTGCACATAACCTTTCTTGAAAACAAACCTAATGTTATAGGGAGTAGACCAGATTGGCTCTTTGATATTGATTTACTAACAAACTCTATGAATTATGAGCCAGTTACTGTAGAGAATCAAACTAATAAGAATGCAGGTATCAAGTATAATGTTGATGCAGTACCTACTCAACAATATATTATGCTACCATTACTTTATGATAGCCCACAGAGCTCAAAGGATGCAGTTGCTGATGATGCTGGTAAAAAGACTAATGAAGAACCAGCAAATAAGGGTGAAAGAAATGGTCAAGAGAAGGAAGGAGGATCTTCAAATAAAGAAGGTGACCAGAATGTGCAAGATTTTAGAGCTGAATTGGATAACTTTCTTGTTCAACAGAAGCAAGGTTATGCTAACAACACTAACAGAGTTTTTATTGTTAGTCCATCTGTTAGTGCTGCTGGGGAAAGTTTTACTAATGCTGATGATCTTTCAACTGATCCTCTTATGCCTGATTTGGAGGATACTGCTGATCTTCTAAATACTAGTATCTTTAGTGGTGCATATGATGATGACGATGAGGGTGCAGAGGATGACCTTAACAACTTGGAAACAACCATGAATGTCAGTCCTATTCCTACAACCAGAATATACAAGGATCATCCTAAAGACCAAATCATTGGAGACATAAAATCAACTACTCAAACAAGGAGGATGACCAAGATTTTTGAAGATCATGCTATGGTCAGTTACATTAAAAAGCAAAGGAGAACAAATCACAAAGATTATCAAAACTGCTTATTTGCCTGTTTTCTCTCACAAATAGAACCCAAGAAGGTGACACAAGCTTTGACAGATCCAAGCTGGATAGAGGCAATGCAAGATGAGTTGCTACAGTTTAGTTTGCAGAAGGTTTGGAGATTGGTTGATTTACCCAAAGGCAAGCATGCCATTGGAACAAAATGGGTCTATAGAAACAAGAAAGATGAGAGAGGGATAGTAGTTAGAAACAAGGCAAGACTGGTTGCACAAGGTTACACCCAAGAAGAAGGAATTGATTATGATGAGGTTTTTGCTCCTGTTGCTAGGATAGAAGCAATCAGGTTATTTTTGGCCTATGCATCATTTATGGGGTTCATTGTGTACCAGATGGATGTGAAGAGTGCCTTTTTATATGGTACTATTGAAGAGGAGGTGTATGTGTGCCAACCTCCTGGTTTTGAAGATCCACAGTTCCCTGACAAGGTTTACAAGGTAGAAAAGGCCTTATATGGTCTCCATCAAGCTCCTAGAGCCTGGTATGAGACCTTGTCTACCTACTTATTAGAAAATGGATTTAGAAGAGGAATCATTGATAAGACTTTGTTTATCAAAAAGGATAAAGGTGATATCCTGTTAGTGCAGGTATATGTAGATAACATCATCTTTGGGTCTACTAAGAAGTCTTTATGTATAGAGTTTGAAAGTTTGATGCACAAGAAGCTCCAGATGAGTTATATAGGGGAGCTCACTTTCTTCTTAGGGTTGCAGATCATGCAGAGAGATGATGAAATCTTCATCAGCCAAGATAAGTATATGGCTGACATATTGAAGAAATTTGATTTCTCTTCAGTAAAAATAGCAAGCACTCCAATAGAGACTAACAAGGCATTTCACAAGGATAAAGAAGCTGAGAATGTGGATGTTCACTTATACAGATTAATGATTGGATCATTGATGTACTTAATAGATTCTAGGCCTGACATAATGTTTGTTGTTTGTGCTTGTGCTAGGTTCCAAGTTACACCTTAAGTCTTACATCTTCATGTTGTGAAGAGGATCTTTAGATACTTGAAAGGTCAACCCAAATTGGGCCTTTAGTATCCTAGGGATTCACCATTTAACTTGGAAGCTTTTTCAGATAGTGATTATGCTGGAGCTAGTCTTGACAGGAAATCCACAACAGGAGGTTGTCAATTTCTTGGCAAAAGACTGATTTCATGGCAATGTAAGAAGCAAACAGTAGTTGCTAACTCAACAACTAAAGCAGAGTATGTTGTTGCTGCTAATTGTTGTAGACAGGTGTTATGGATTCAAAATCAAATGCTTAATTATGGCTTTAACTTTATGAACACCAAGATTTACATTAATAATGAAAGTACAATCTGTATTGTGAAAAATCTAGTGTTTCACTCTAAAACCAAGCACATAGAGACTAAGCACCATTTCATCCGGGATTCTTATGAGATTAGTTGATTTAAGTAATCAAGATTCACACAAACCACAATGTTGCAGATCTTCTCACAAAGGCTTTTGATTTTAGCAGGTTTAACTTTTGGATTGCTAGCATTGTATTACTTAATCTTTGAAGTATTTTTTGAGAAGAGGTTAATTAAGATTGGATGAAAGGGTATGTATCATTAAGCAGAAGTAGGTGAAGGGTCAGGACAACCCACTGATCCCTAACACACATCCACATATGCTCAACTCTCCAATGAAGAACCAATCACTGTTTTATCATAATCTCAACTCAAAAATATCCACAAACCTAGGAAAGCCAAAAGGACGACTAAGATATCTCAGTCTAGTGGACCTATTCACCTTGTTGCAGATGAGACTGTCTATAAGGAGTGGGAAGATAGAATGGAAAGGGCTGCCACTACTGCTTCTAGCTTAGAGGCAGAGCAGGACGATGGTAACATAAATATGACCCAATCCATGGCAACACTTAATGAGCCTCTTCCTCAGGGAACTGGTTCAGGTAGTGGTCTTAGGTGCCAAGTTACCATATTAGGGGGTGCAAAAGCTCAAACTAGGTTTGAGGCTGCATCTAAACAGTCCAATGATCCACCTCTCTCAAGAGTTAACACACTTGGAAGTGGGGAGGACAATATGAAACTAAAGGAATTGATAGAACTTTGTACAATGGTTTTCTTACCAGTATCTACTTTCTATTCATGGGTTATACATAAATATGGTTCCTCATGAATTCTTACGTGTCTATCTATTTGTTTCCAGTGTGCTTGTGATGAATAGAGGCATGTTGGTGTATAATTATTGCAGAAAGAGTTAATACAGATAGACAACTTTTAGTACTGGTGAGCAGCAGTTAGTACTGCTAGGCCAAATATTAATACTACTAGGCTTAACTTAGTACTGATGGGATACCGTTAATACTGTTTGGAGCATAACCAATTTTTGGTAATTAAATATAGCCGTTGAGATATTTTTGCCAAATATTTCGCTTATAGGGGTCTATAATTTGGATAATTCTTGATCTTTCTTTCCCTTATAAGCTTTCTTCAAGATAAAGATTCAATATTATTCAGTCAGTCCAAGCAAAACCTTAAGCGCTTTCTATATAAAATCTCAATTGCTTTCACCCAACACACATAACTTTTAAACGCGTACCTAAACCTAACACTTAATTTGAATCTTGCTGTTTCAACTGCTTTCATAATCTACAATGGCAAATTTGAAGTACTATGATCAACACAACATGGTTGCTCTCTTGGAGAAAACAAATGGAAATGAAGGCTTTCATCAGATAGTGGATTTTCTAAATGCTTCTCACATCAGGTTTGCTCTCTCTGAAAATCCTACTATATATGATTCTCACATCAAATAGTTTTGGCAGACTGCTACTGTTAATACACTTGATAATATGGAACAAAAAATAACTGCCACAGTCGATGGTCATGTTAAAACTGTTACTATAGCATCTGTTAGGAAATATCTCCAATTAGCAGATGCTGGTGGTCTCAGTTCATTACCAAATACTAAAATTTTTGACCAACTCTCACTGATGGGGTATGCCATTACTTCTGATAAATTAACTTTTCAAAAAGGCCATTTTCCCCTTAGTGGAAGTTCATGATCCATACCATTCTTCATTGTTTAAGTCCAAAGAAAACAGCTTGGGAACAATTTAGTAGTAATATAGCAACTGCTATAATTTGCTTGGCCACAAATAGGACTTTTAATTTTTCAAAATTGATTTTTGATGGTATGGTGAAAAACTTGGATAATCAAAGTAAATTTCTAATGTATCCAAGATTTATTCAAATCTTTTTGAACAAAAGGAAAAGGTTGCTTTCTTCACACAAAAGAATTTATATCACTCCTACCCTTACACCAAAATTGTTTAGTAACATGAGAAGGGTTACCAAGGGATATTCTGGGGAGGAAACACCTTTATTTGCCACTATGCTTGTTATTGACCAAACTGGTCAGGGTGAAGGATCAGCAATCCCAGCTGGATCCCAACACACACCCCTCATGGCTTCATCTACTGAACCACACCCAAATACATCAGCTCAATCACCTATTACTAAACCACATAGGCCTGACATAATCTTTCCTGTTTGTGCTTGTGTAAGGTTTCAAGTTACTCCTAAAGTCTCACATCTTAATGCTATGAAAAAGATCTTTAGATACTTGAAAGGTCAACCTAAATTGGGCCTTTGGTATCCTAGAGATTCACCATTTGACTTGGAAGCCTTTTCTGATAGTGATTATGCTGGAGCTATCCTTGACAGGAAATCCACAACAGGAGGTTGTCAATTTCTTGGCAAAAGGTTGATTTCATGGCAATGTAAAAGCAAACTATAGTTGCCAACTCCACTACTGAAGCAAAGTATGTTGCTACTGCTAATTGCTGTGGACAGGGGTTGTGGATTCAAAATCAAATGCTTGATTATGGGTTCAATTTCATGAACACCAAGATTCACATTGATAATGAAAGCACCATTTATATTGTGAAGAATCCAGTGTTTCATGCTATAACCAAGCACATTGAAGTAAGGCACCATTTCATCAGAGATTCTATAGAAGAGGCTCATTCAAGTAATTTAAGATACATATAAATCAGCAATGTGCTGATCTTCTCACAAAGCATTTGATGTGCAGGTTTTTAACTTTTTGATTGCTAGCATTGATACTTAATCTATGAAGATGGTATTGTTGGATTTATGATAGTTTGTGGGTTTGAAGATAGTATTAGTAATGAAATATGGAGTTAAAACTGGTGTGTAAAGTTAATGCAGCTAGGCAGATTTGGTACTACGCTAGGCAAAGGATGTTAGGACTGCTAGCGAAATGTGTAGTACTGCTAGCGAAAGTTAAATACAGTTTTGGAGACAAATTAGTGCTAGCTTGTTACCAGATGGAGTTATACTGCTGAGCGAAAATTCTGGTCGGCTATATAGTTTTCCTACTATAATAGGTTACTTTTTACTAATATAAGCGTATTCGACTACATCAAGATCATTCTAATACTCTCGAATACTAAAATGCTCTCAAAAATCATAAACCCACTTCAACTTATCATTGACTTCATAAATTTATCATAAATTAATCATCTATGACGAATTTAAAGTTTGTTGATCAACACAACATGGTCGCCTGCTTAGAGAAATCAGAAGGGAATGTTGATGTTCATGAAATAGTAGACTTTCTTACTGCTAGCTATGTACACTATGCCTTAACTGTAAGTCCTACTATCTATGCTTTTTATATTGAATAGTTTTGGAATACTGCACATTCTCAAATAGTCAATAATGTGAAGCAAATCATGCCACAGTTGATGGCAAGACAGTAGTAATATCAGAATCACCAATGAGGAGTGATCTTCACTTTAATGATGAGGATGGTATTACTTGTCTAACAAATGATGCTATTTTTAAAAACCTTGCATTGATGGGGGTATGAGAGTGATTCTAACAAACTTACTTTTCAAAAACCTCTCTTCTCCTCTCAGCGGAAGTACCTCATACATACCATTCTACACTGCTTAAGTTCAAAATCTACTTCTTAGAATGAATTTTCCACTAATATAGCATCTACAGTCATTTGTTTAGCTAATGGTCAAAAGTTTAACTTTTCTAAACTAATTTTTGATGGTATGTTAAGGAACTTAGATATCAATACAAAGAAATTTTTAATGTATCTAAGGTTTTTACAACTCTTTTTGAATAATCAGATTACTCTTGCAGAACCTTTTAATGATGTTTATCAAACACCTGCACATACTATAAAGGTTTTCACTAACATGAAAAGAAAAGGAAAAGGTTTTTCAAGAAGAGTTACTCCATTGTTTGCATCAATGTTGGCACCACCAGTAGTAGAGGGTGAAGGTTCAGGTCAACCCTCTGAACCCCAACCAGCACCTCTACTACCATCCCAAATTGAAGTAACATTCCATGTATTAAAATCATCATCACCCCAAAATACTCAATCACCTAGGCAAGCCTTACAAGAGGACACTCAGTTTCCTCAGACTAGTGTGCCTATACCAAATGTAGTAGATGAGGTTGTCTTTAAGGAGTGGGATGACATAGTGGTGAGGGCTACCACTACTGTTGTTAGCTTAGATGCAGCACAGGCTAGTGGTAACATATCTAAGACCTAATCCATGACAATGTCTAATGATCCTCTTTCTCAAGAAATTGGTTCAAGTGACAGATCCATGTGCCAAGAAGCCATTAGGGGTGTCATTGCTCAGACTAGGTCTGAGAGGTCATCTAAACATTCCTATGATTCACCTCTCCCAGGAGGTAACACACCTGGAAGTGATGAGGAAAGAATTAAACAAGATGATTTGACGGATTTTGTACCACCAACACCTCATGATTCACCTCTCTCAGGAGGTCACACACCTGGAAGTGATGAGGGTAGACCTAACATAAATGAATTGATGGCTATTTATACAAACTTGTCAAACAGGGTTCTTGCCTTGGAACAATCAAAGACTGCTCAAGATTTAGTGATCAGAAAGCTAAAAAAGAAGGTCAAAAAATTGGAAAAGAAGCTAAGGGCAAGAACTCTAGGGATGAAACTCTTCAAGATTGGTACCTCCAAGAGAAAGAGTTTGGATAAAGAGTATGTATCCAAACAGGGGAGGAAAAGTGACAAGACAAAGCCAATGTTTGATGATAGTGACTTTGCTGAGCTTGATGTGGATAATGTAATGGAGAATGTTGAAGGTGATGCTAAAACTCAAGGGAGGAATACTGCTGAACAAATAACTACTGTTGGGGATACAGTTAATACTGCTAGTATTGATGTTAGCGCTGCTAGACCTTCAAATGTTAGTACTGTTGATCCTTCTACAAGTACTGCTGGGGATATTTTTGAATATGAGATGATGACTATTGCTGATACACATGTGGCAATTAGGAGCACAAGACCAAGAACAACCTCAGTGATTATTCATGATTTTGAAGAAGAACCAAGAAGATCAACTCTAGCACCAACAGCACAACCTTCATCCAAAGATAAGGGCAAAGCAATTATGCAAGAGCCTAAAAAGCCTCCAAAGCTGGCTATGAGATTACATGAAGAAGAAAAGGCTGAACTAGAAAAAATGCAAAGAGAAAGAGATGCACAAGAAGAAGCATCTAATGCTGCTTTGATTGCAGAATTTGATAATGTTCAAGCAAGAGTGGAGGCATATGCTCTGTTAGCTGCAAGACTTCAAGAGAATGAAAGAGAGCAGTTTTTTATTGATGAGCAAGCTAGATTTTTAGTGGAGACAATTGCAGAAAGAAAAAGGTTCTTTGATACACAAAGGGATGAACAAATAAAAAACAAACCACCTACAAAAACTCAATTAAGAAACAAGATGACCACTTACCTAAAAACATGGGTAGATTCACTTACAATCAACTAAAGAATAAGAGTTTTGAAAAAATTCAGAAGCTATATGAAAAGGAGAAGAAGTGGATTAAGGATTTTATTCTTATGGATTTTGAATAAGGTGGAAAGAAAGAAGCAAGCAGTAAGAAGAGACCAAGAGTAGAAATAGTAGAAAAGGTAAAGCTGAAGGTAGTAGAAAGAAAACAGTTGCTAGGAAAAGAACAGGTGAAAAACTTAATGATGAAAATGTTAAGAGACAGAAGATAGAGGATGATACTGAGAAGGAAGATCTTAGAGCTTATTTAGATATAATTCTAGGAGATGGTGAAGCCGTAAATGTTATGATCTTTAGCTACTAAATATCCAATAGTTGACTGAAAGACACACATTCTAACCAAAAACTTTGATGTATTATCAAATCATCAGAAGCTGAAGGAAGTTTTCTAAAATTAACAGAATATTCAGTGAAATGCTGATGATTTTTAGATAGGCAAGATGTTTAGATCTATAAGGCTGTTAATAGAAAATCTTTGAGACTGACAAGCTAGAAGGATATGACAGATTACTTTGGGGAGATCTCATTACTGTATTTTAAACCAAGTAAAGATGATGAAATCTGGAAAGCTCAACAGGACTACACATTGATCAGTTGGAGATTATTTGATTCATGTGGAGTTCATGTATTACTGATGGATATTGGTATTGCTATTCACATGTTGATAGAGAAGACATATCCCTCTTTAGCATACGAGATGCTTTCAAGAAATGCCTGAGTAAAGACTATATTGAATCATGAGTGTGCAAATGGCGTAAGAGCTTCTCAGTTCACAGAGCACAACTTCAGAATCTGTAAGGGTGTTAGGATACATCCTCCTAGTGCTCCAGATGTTGATAATGAAGAAACTTGATGAAAAACCAAGATGAATTCAAGTTAAGGGTAGGATTGTTGGAATTATGAACGGCTTCTACACGTAAATGCGCTGGTTCAAGTTGTTCTGCTGTTGAAGTTAAGAAAACAGTGCTAAGACATTATACTGTTAGTGTACTAGTTAATGCTGCCATAAAAAGTGTTTATGGCTGCCATCTTATCAGTCTTGACTCCTCAAGTAACCTGTCTAGCGTTAATCACACAATAGTTGGGAATACTGTTAGTTAATAGTTAGTATCACGACTTAGACTGGTTTCTCAAATCTTCAACAGCACACAAACGGAACCACAGCATTAAGTTGTAGAAGCCTCTAATTCCCAACAATTCCTTACCCCAAAACTTTATATATCTTCAGTTCTATAGGACTATTAATCAATCTGCAGTTAGCTCTTGTACCTTCTAATCGGTTAAATCGTATTAGGTGCAGTTCGACACTTACAACTTAATCTAGCTGATAGACAAACGTGGAGGAGGATGCGGGTTCCTAACCCACTAATACTAAGGACTTTCCCGAATCTGTAGTTGTGATATCCATGTAGTAACCTGCCTACTAGAAGATTCGTCTATTATGCACTATTCACACTCATGATCAACTCTAGTCTTCTACTCAGCATCTTGAAAGTCATCACTCTTATGCAAGAGGATAAGTCTTCTCTATCAACATGTGAATAGCAATACCAATATCCATCAGTAATACAATGACCTCCACAATGAATCAAATAAATCTCCAACTGATCAATTGTATCCCTGTTGAGCTTTTCTAATTTATCATCCATGTCTTACTATAGCGTTTAAAAATACTTAATGAGAATCTTCTGCCCAAGGTAGATCTGTACTGCTGATTCATATTGTCCCTTCTCAGGCTTGTAGTCTCAAATCTTTCTTTAACCAGCCTATATAGATCTAACACATCTTGCGCTATCCGTAGTCTAACCTCTAATATACAGCAGCACTTTTCTTCTTACTGCATTCTGACCATCTTATAGATTATATGTTCTTTATAGTAGAGAGCACTACAATTCACAACCCTCAGTCCTCTACCTTCAGCCTTGTATAGAATGTGATAAATGTAGCTCAACTCACTGAGTAGTTTGTGACTCGTAGAATGCTAGGTTTCATTCAGTCAACAATTGGATATTTAGTAGCTTAACTTCAACATTAGACGGCTTCACCATCTCCGAGAATTTATCTAAATAACGTTCTAAGATCTTCCTTCACATAGCATTCCTCTATCTTCTGTCTCTTAACATTTTCATCATTAAGTTTTTCACCTGTTCTTTTCCTAGCAACTGTTTTCTTTCTACTACCTTCAGCTTTACCTTTTCTACTATCTTTAACCACTTCAGAATCTATAGGAACAAAGTCATTGATCCACTTCTGCTCCTTTCATACAGCTTCTGAATTTCTTCAAAGCTCTTGCTCTTCATCTGATTATGAGTGTACTTGCCCATGTGTTTTAGATAAAGTAACCACTTGTTCTGAGTTGAGCTCGTGGTTGGTGAGCTTTTTCTAATTGTTCACCGCTCTGTCACAAAGAACCGGTTCCTTTTCAGCAATCATAGTCCAACAACATCTATACTTTTCTTCATTGATGAATTGTTCTCTGTTCTTCTTGTTGAAGTCTTTCTTCTAGTAATTCATGCTGTATCCTTCCTTGCTTATATATCTTCCATTTGTTCAATCAATGCAGCGACCTTGGCCTCTTTTCTGCAGTTTTTTCCCTACAATCCTTACATCTCTCTCAACTGATCTTGTTCGTCTTCAAGCAATCTTTGAGCCAATCTGTTGCATCCCTTTGATCTGAGTCTTTATATGTTCTTATAAGCAGTTCAGGCTCCACCGATCTTGCTTTAAAGCCTTTTTATTGATTTTGTACTAGTGTACTAGTGTTTCTCTCCTTGGTTTCTTCTTCAACATCACGAATCACACTAAGGTTTTTGATCTTGGTCTTGTGCTCCCTAATAGCCACAAGTGTTTTGTAATTACATTAGTCATCAGCTCATCTCAAAAATAGTCCCAGCAATACTTGAAAGGAATTAGAGTACTAACATTTGAAGGTCCAGCAACACTAACATCAATACTAGCAGTATTAACTGTATCCCCAACAGAATAATTTTGGGGGGGGTTCAGCAGATCCTCCCTCTGAGTTTCAACATTACATCTACACTCTTGAATATCAAGCTCAGCAAGTCACTATCATCAAACATTGCTTTGGGTTCTTGGTCACTGTTTCCTCCCCTGTTTGGATACATTCTCCTTATCCAAACTCTTTCTTTTGGAGGTACCAATCTTGAAGAGATTCAACCCTAGAGTTCTTGCCCTTAGCTTCTTTTCCAATTTTCTGACCTCTTTTTACTTTACTGATCACCAAATCTGAGCATTTGATTGTTCCAAGGCAAGAATCCATTTTTACAAGGTTATGTACAAATACTATCAATTCAGTTATGTAGGTCTACCCTTACCACTTCCATGGTGTGACCTCCTGAAGAGAGTAAATCATAGGGTGTATGGTGGTAACAAAATCCTGTCAAATCCATCTTGTTGCTAGTCTTCCTCATCACTTCCGGTTTGTTACCAATTGGCGAGGTGAAATCATAGGAATTGTTTAGATGCCTTCATGACCTAGTCTGAGCAATGACACCCCCCATTGGGCTTTCATGCACCTGGTCTGTCACCTGAACCAAATTTACTGAGCAAGGTAGGAACATTAGACTTTGCGTGATTGGGTCTTAGATATGTTACCCACTACCTTTGCCGCATCTAACATGCTAGCAGCATAGTGGTATCCCGCACACGACTCTATCATCCCACTCCTTAAAGACAGCCTCGTCTGGTACATTTGGTATAGGCACGAGCATACAAGTCAGGCGTAACTTTGAGTGTCCTCTCGTAAGGCTTGCCTATGAATTGAGGTATTTTTGAGGTGATGATGGATCTAGTAACATGGCTTTGTTCTTTAATTATGGGTTTGATAGTAGAATGGAGCTGGTTGGGGTTCAGAGGTTGACCTGAACCTTCACCCTCTACTACTGGTGGGTGCCAACATTGATGCAAACAATGAGTAACTCTTCCTGAAAAATCTTTTCCTTTTCTTTTCATGTTAGTGAAAACCTTTTTAGTATGTGCAGGTGTTTGATAAACACCATTAAAAGGTTCTGCAAGAGTAATGTGATTATTCAAAAAGAGTTGCAAAAACCTTAGATACATTAAAAATTTCTTTGTATTGGTATCTAAGTTCCTTAACATACTATCAAAAATTATTTAAAAAGTTAAAACTTTTTACCATTAGCTAAACAAAAGACTGCAAATGCTATATTAGTGGAAAATCATATCCAAGAATTAGATTTTGCGAACTTTAAGCAGTAAAGAAGTGGTATGTATAGGACTTCTACTTAAGGGAGAAGAGATCTATTTGAAAATTAAGTTTTGTGATAGTAATCAACTCTCATACCCCATCAATGCAAGGTTTTCAAAAATAGCATCATTTGTTAGACAAGTAATACCATCCTCATCATTAAAGTAAATATCACTCCTCACTAATGATTCTGATATTATTACTGTCTTGCCATCAACTATGGCATGAATTTACTTCACATCATTGACTGTTTGAGAATGTGCAGTATTCCAAAACTGTTTAATATAAGAAGCATAGATAGTAGGACTTACAGTTAATGACAAGTATACACAGCTAGAGTAAGAAAAGTCCCATTAATCTTATGAAAATCAGCATACCCTTTTTGATTCTCTAAAGCAGGCGACCATGTTGTGTTGATCAACAAACTTCAAATCCACCATAGAAATAATTGATGAATTTACGAAAGTCATTGATAAGTTGAAGTGGAATTGTGGAATTTTGAGAGCGTTTTAAGTATCTAGAGTATTAGAATGATCATGATGTATCGAATACGCTTATATGGTAAAAAGTAAACCTACCAATAGTATGAAACTGTTTTACCGACCAAGAATTCCACCAGCCAGATATAACTCTAACGGAGTAACAAGCAGCACTAACTTTGGCTCAGCAGTAGCTATAAACTTTTGCCTAGCAGAACTAACATTCGACCTAGTTATGACTAACTTTTGCCTAGCATACCAAATTCTGCCTAGTAGCATTAACTTTACAACCACCATTTTTGTGAATCCTCTAACTCCAAATTCATTAACTATACTAGTCTTCAAGCCACACCAATCAGAAATCAACAAATACCATCTTCAGAGATTAAGTAATCAATGCTAGCAATCAAATAAGTTAACCTGCAACCATCAAATTCCTGTTATGGAAGATCAGCAACATTGTGATTCTGTATGATATCTTAATTACAGTGAATGATCCTTTTCTCCAAGCATCTCTGATGAAAAGTGCCTTATTTTCAATGTGCTTAGTTTTAAGTCATGAAACACTGGATTCTTTACAAATACAAATGTGCTTTCATTAACAAATGTGAATCTTGGTGTACATGAAATAAACCCAATCAAGCATTTGGATTTTGAATCCCATAACACCTGTCCACCAACAATAGCAGTCAGCAACATACTCTGCTTCAGTATTAGAGTTAGAAACTATAGTTTGACTATTTTACATTGCCAAGAAATTGACCTTTTTTGGCCAAGAAAATTGACAACCACATGTTGTTGATTTCCTGTTAAGCTAGCTCCAAGCAGAATCACATACTAGAAACGGTTCCAAGTCAAATGGTGAACTCTAATACCAACGGCCCAATATAGGTTGACCTTTCAAGCTAATAAAGATCTCTATCATACATAAAAGATGTGAGACTTTAGTAATAACTTGGAACCTTTGCACAAGCCCAAACAACAAACATTATGTCAGGCCTAAAGGCTGTCAAGTACATCAATTAGCCAAATCATTGATCCTTATAAATGAACATCCACATCTTCAGCGTTCTCATCCTTGAGCATGCCTTGTTATTAATCCACTTGGAAGTGCTTGTTGTCTTCACTTTGCAAAATCAAACTTTCTTAATATACCAGGCCACATACTTAATCCTGCTTGATGAAAAATTCCCATCATCTTTCTGCTTTAACTTGTAACCCTAAAAGAAAGTGAGCTCCCAGCCTATCCCATAGAACTCATCTGGAATCTCTTGTGCATCAAACCTTCAAACTCATCACATAGGGACTTCTTAGTTGACCCAAAGATGATATCATCAACATACACCTGTACTAACAAGATATCACCTTTGTCCTTCTTGATGAACAAAGTCTTATCTATAGTACATCTTCTAAATCCATTTTTAATTAAGTAGGTAGACAAGGTCTCATACTAGGCTTTAGGAGCTTGATGTAGACCATATAAAGCTTTTTCTACCTTATAAACTTTTTCAGGGAACCGTAGATCTTCAAAACCAAGAGGTTGACACACATACACCTCCTCTTCAATAGTACCATATAAAAAGGCACTCTTTACATCCATCTGGTACACAATAAACCCCATAAATGATGCATAGGCTAAAAATAACCTAATTGCTTCTATCCTAGCAACATGAGCAAAAACCTTATCATAATTAATTCCTTCTTCTTGGGCATAACCTTGTGCAACCAGTCTTACCTTGTTTCTCACTACAATGCCTCTCTCAGCCTTTTTGTTTCTAAAGACATAATTTGTTCCAATGGCCCTCTTGCCATTAGGTAGATTAACCAGTGTCCAAACCTTCTAAAGTTAAAATTGTAGAAGCTCCTCTTGCATTGCTTCTATCCAACTTGGATCTTCCAGAGCTTGAATCACTTTCTTGGGTTCCATTTGAGAGAGAAAACAACCAAATAAGCAGTTCTGATAATCTTTATGATTTGTTCTCCTCTGCTTATTAATGTAACATACCATAGCATGTTCATCAAATCTTGGTTAGTTCTCTTGTTTTGAATAGCTGAGTGAAGTCTCCAATGTTCTGGTATTTAGATGATCCTTGTCAATTATGGTTGTGGGATAGGGACTTGACATTCCCATGGTTGTATTTCCAAGTTGTTTTAGGTAAGCTTCATGCACCACATATATTCAGCATCATTAAGCATTACCAAAAATTTAGTTTCATCAATTGAAAAGTAAACGATTTGGAACTTTGGAAGAAGTAAATGCATTTTAAAAGGAGTAGATATATAGAGAGATACAAATAGATGTTCCTCAGAATTTCTTAGCAGCATGAACTGGTGGCTTTGATGGAAACATCATTAGCAAAAGACTGGTCCAGCTAGTATAACATGTGTACTAACAGTATTACTACTATTAGTGCTGTTAGGATGTACGTCTGGCTTTTATTGTCCTGAACGCTCAGCCCTTTTCAAACCTCCCTCCCAATCTTGTGGGCTTGATCCATCCTCCCCTCTTCTATCATAACAGCTCCACTTACATCCACTTTTAAAGGCTTCATTCCAGAATCTTCTTCACTATCCTTAGGACCTTAAGAGAGTAATGGATCAGTTGTGCAGAAAGGTATTAAGATGTATTCTTGTTCAGGTTCTGTCTTCTTCTCAGCTTGACTGTAACATGTTTAGATCTTAGTTGTGCAAAATACCATTAGTTTGATTTCCCGCAACACCTGGCAATAGTTCCATAGTTATTGTAAAGTAACATCAAAAAGCCGGTATGTCCATTTCCTGTACATAGGAGTATTTCAAGAAAATCTAATGTTTAAGGTTTTCAAACTATCATGGTCCTCTTGTTAAAATAATATCTAGCCTTGCCTAACCACGCGCCACCAGTACCTCAACAAAAAAAAATCACCCCCTCCCCCCCATAAGCCCCCCCCCCCCCTCTTTCCCAATAAACTTGCCCTAGATGAACTCCTCGGCCCTATTTAACGACAGGTAACTGGACAACAAAGGGTGTCTGAAGTCTATTCAATGGGTTTCTTCCGAATAAGTGAATTAGGTGTCTTGTTATGAGGTCTTAAAGGACTAAGACCCTATTTAGCACATAAGCAAGCAGTATTAATGCTTTTGCTATAGGGTGGTTGGAAGGTTTAGAGTCAACTAACAAGTTCTTGCAGCTACCCCCTCCTCCCAGTGTTCTATTCCTCCTCTCAGCAACACCATTCTGTTGAGGAGTCCTAGCAAACCTGAATTCCTTTAATACCTTTTTATTTTACAGAACTGATTCATTACATGTTTTTGAAATTAGTAGTCCTCCCACTTATCACTTCCTGACTACAACTTCTTATTTGTAGCGGTCCCCAGATTGATTTTCTATTTGAGTTATGGAAAAACTCTCTTACTACTCCCCCACTCAGCCTTTCATTCCTTCAGTGGCCAAAATGGATACCAATGAAAATCTACTAAAGTCATCAGTGACAATAGGAGCAAAATAAGACTTTTCATTAAAACTCTTAACATTTATTGTACTAAATGGTCCATATGTGAAGCATATGTAAGGGTGCTTCTGATTGAGTTTACGGGCTTCTGGTCTTACAGGTGGCTTTGTGTTGCTTTCCTTTCTGACAATGCAACATGAAGAATGATCATTTTTAAATAATCTTGAAGGCAAAACCTCTAACAAGTTTCCTTCACAAGTTAGATCCATTCGTGTCTTAAATTTTATGTGACCAAGCCTCTATGAACATAAATTGGATTCAAAAATTGTCGCGCTTACAAAGAGCTAAGCTTAAACCTTTTAGTCGGGAAGACAACTCTTTAGGTTCAATACTGTTTAAATTATTATCCTTTCTTGGAACCTCTAGCAAGAAGTGATTTTCATCAAGTAGCTTAAAGTTAAGAAGATAAGACCCCCCAGACATTCGTGTCACGTACAAAGAACATTATTCTTTTTGTCCCTAAATTTGTGACACACTAAACAAGTCCCCTATTCTTAAGCTCTCTCCAATAAAAGTACCATTATTCAAACTCTAATGTTCTGTTTTGATTTTACTCTTCAGAAAATTCCTAATTTACCATCTCCTAAACGGAAACCACCATCCCCCCCCCCCCCCCCCAATCCCACCACATTATATCCTTCCCATCATTAGTCCCCAAATAACACTCCTTCGGCCTTTCAGTACATCGTGCCCCCCCCCCCTCAGCAGCAATACACTCGTCAATCAACTCCTTTTTCCCTGTACTCCTTTGCTTGTGGGTTTGCCCTTGCACATAAATAAGAGAATTAAGACTCTTTTGGAGATCCAAGCCATTATAGACTTGGATTTTATGCCTGTTGATCCATGTAATAATATTTCCTCTAATAAGTATTTGAGGATTATTTTTTTAGCTTTCCAAACCAACATGCTGAGGCTTCTTAACCTAATTAACAAATTACCCCTTATTCCACTTATCTATACTCTCTCCTGCGACAAACAGATAGCACTCTTTCCTACCCTAACCAGTATGAAACCCTTTCCTCTATTGAACATACTTGTTTTTGTTTGCTGAAGATTCGTTAAAATGGCTCTCATGGACTTACCGTGAAAGATCCTTTTTTGTAAGCATTTGATATTAGTCTAGGATGATTCACATTTGTTTTTAAGCCAACAGTATTAACTGGTCTGACAACAGTATTAATTTTGCCAGACCTGGTTAATACTGCTCGTGGAACAAATCTTCTATTAGGGTGAGGGTGAGTCATTTTATTAGCAACCCCTGCTCGCAGTGATTCACCCCTATACTTGAGTTGTTTCCACATGGTCTTATTGACCTTTTTATCACACTATATGAAGATGCTCAAAACTCCAACAAAAACAGCTTTTATATAATCATTTTAAAGTCATTCCTAGTCTTTAGGATAGATTGTTCTAGTTTCTTTGGTTCCCTTAGGGCTATGTGTCTTGTTATAGTTTCGGTGTTTACCCTACTCTAACTTGTTTCTAGCAGCGAACAACAATATCTTATCTTTTTTCATTTCTCCCACCCGCGCTATAAAAGTTTTCATCCCCTTCAACATTAGGTATACAATCTCAACCTCACTAACCATCATCAGAAAATTAATCCTCAATGATGGAAGTTAAAGTTGTTCTTCTAATAGTTTTAGGTTCTACTTGCATCACATCTCCAACTCAACACCATTACTCCGGCTGTAACCAATAGCACCCACATATCACATCCACTTATTTTCATCCCCCACAACTTCTTTCATCATAAACTTAGATAGGTTTGAAGGGACCCCCCCCCCCTTGAACCGTCCCCCCATGCTACTCAAGGTACCCTGGGGGCACTATGATGATATCCCTTATCAGATTTGGACTTATTATACTCCTGATTTTCTAACATCTTAGATGAATTCATAAAACTTTCTACTGCAGGAGAAATTGTAGTAGAAGAAGCTTCATTATATCCTAGTCCAGTTTTAAACTTGTTAATAACTTCACTTTCCAGCAATTTTATTCAAGCTTTAGATGATTTTAAAAACTTCTTAATGTTAGTTTTAAATCATCTCTCTCTTTTTCTGATTTTTCCAATTACATTATTGGTTTTAACTACTAAGCATTCTACTTTCTATATATCTTCCAAGCTATACACATTAATGCCTCCTCTTCAAACACACAGCCCTACTTTTCTTATCGTGAGCTTCGTCTCGCTTCCTATTGATTTAAACTGCTTCTCTAACTAAATACCACTTGAGGCCTTTTTGTACATCTGAAAGACAAACTATCCAAATTGTTCTTTGAGCGTAGCATAAGCTTTTACACATTGATTTTAGAACAAGGAATCTACTCAGATCTGAACTGGAAGAACTTCCTGCGATGTAAGTGCCATAGAGATAGAGATATATAGAGATTTATTGCTTTTCTCAGCTTGGTAGTCTCACCGCTCCCCACCTCACCCCCCCTCCCCAATTTCCATCTTGAGCAACCAGGGCATTTTTAGTTGGCCCCGTCCCTCTCCCCAGTCTAGTTCTTCCTTACTATTCTCTTTCCTCCGGTTTTATGATTTCTAGGAGTCTACTTCTCTTGCCAAAGTTGAATTTTTCCATGACCTAAACTATAGCACTCCCCTTTTCGATCCCTCTCGCCTCCCCCCCCCCCAAGATATACTATCTTGGCCATCTTACACTCCCAACTTCCCCCTGCCCCTGCTCTCTTGCATGATCTCTCAGCTCCTTACCACTTGTCAGCATACGCATTTCCCCCATCCGTCCAAATCAATTCCCTCTTCTAGGTCATTAAGATCAATTTATTCTAGATCCTCCAATGCATGTTGAGGAGAATTGGGCTGACAAGCTAGGAAAAGCACATATCACAACATCACAAAGGTTATCTCCAGATGTAGAATTACTTTGAGTATGAGCATCACTAAATCCATAAGTAGTGTTATCTGCTTCATTTGTGCTGCTGTTACTATGGTTGTTAGTGCTGTTGGAGGATACAAAAGCCACATTTTGTGAATTTTGGCTTGTGTTTGTCATCCAAACTGATGGTCTCTATTTCCTCTTTGTTTCTCCAGATCAAAGCATGAGTCTTCCATTCAGATGGAAGACTTCTTAACAGTTTTAAGTTCATGTCCTCTTGTGTAATAACTTCACCTTGGATCTTCAACTAGTTTTTGCAACATGTCAAAAGTTTGATCTATTGTTTCTGAGCTTGATCCTGAAAAGTTCTCATATTGATGCTTGAGTAGTGTCCTTTGAACTTTCTTGGATTCTTTGTTTCCTCCATACCTTTTCTCTATGGCTTCCATGAGAAATTTTGCATCTTTATATGAATGGAACTTCAATTGTTCTTTATTTTGGAGTTGCCACCATTAGAGTTCCTCTAGGCTTTCATCTCCATTCCTTATGTACTCTACTTTTCTTCTGCAGTGTAGGTTCCAATTCCTGCTCAGTTTCTCATAGTTCTCTTCGCACTATGTTACCAATTCAGAATCAATTACTTCCCGAGAGAGTAATCAGTCATGAGAAATAGTAATTGTTCTATCCTCATTAACGAGAGATCATATTAACTGGGTTGAGAATAGCGAAGTCTCGTAGTCAGAGTTGTAGAAGTAGTTTGCCTCCATCTTATTACTGGAACTCATACTCTAGTATATAATGTACAGTATCTTTTATTCAAAGGTTTACAACAAGCTCTGAAACCACTTGTTGATCCCTGTATAGAAATTATCTTGAACTCCTTGTTGAAGTACAAGGAATACTATCCTTGGATACACTCCAACCGTACTAAGACTTGAAATTTGATTGTCTGATATACCTAATGCGGAATCCTCACGGTATCTTCCCACTCAAGAAGAATCAACAGAAAAACGTATGTTTGATGATTCAGAAATCCTCAAACCACAACAATAAGCCTTTAATATATCTTATACGAACCACTCATTCGCAACACGTCCCCCGATGGGTTTAAAACCTTGAAGGCTATGATACTATGGGGAACCTTTGGGAATTAAGTGGTGAAGAAGCATGGGAAGCCATAGAAAATTTTGCCCAAGGCCAAAAAGAATGGGACAACCCACCAAACATTATTTCTGAACAAGAAATAGCAAATTTGAAGGCTCAAGCAAAAAGATTGTTTGGAAATAAGGATGTTTGGGTTGAGATGCATAGAGGTATAGCATGGGATAAGGTGGAAAATTCGGACCCACAAAGTACCCCACAAGTCCTCCCATCATTTGAGGAATACACACCGCCCGTGACTTACCCCGAAGAAGTAGAAAAGACTTTAGGAACCCCGATAGAGGTAGAACCTTTAAACAAAACAAAACTAGAGGAAGTAGGCTTGAATTGTAATCATAAAACTCCTTTTAGTTCTAGGGAAGTTCCTAGTTTTGATGGACCGGAGTCTCAACCTTTACTTAATAGTCCATCCTTAGATGTAAGTCTAGGAGACGTAATAGGCCCCGAACCACCCATCAAACCACATAGTCCAGATAGTTCTAGGATGAAGGTAGTAGATTATTTAACAACTCAAACACCGCTTTCACCTCACGTGACAAATTCCCATCCTAAGGGTGTGTATAGTTATTATAACCCATGTATAGATGACCCTAAGAGACATTATGAATTTAAACCGGGTTTATTAGGAAAAAGTGTATCCCTAAGTGTTGATATTTCAAATTAGGAGATGTTTGATGATGATTGGGGATTAGAATCTAAGGAAGTTTCTCCTCTAGGAGAAGAACTTAGTTTATTTGATAGGCCAAATGAAGTAGAGAGAGGTAGAATTCTAGAAGCACACCGTTTAGAGTCTATTCTTCAACAACAAATTTCTCAACGTATGGCTCCTTCTCACCACGATGGTATGTACCGTTACTATCACCCGCACTTGAACTCAAGTGTAGGGGAACCCTCCCCTTTATCTGTTAAATAAAAGTAGAGTCAGGCTCGTGACTCGAACAAAAACAAGCGCTTGTTGGGAGGCAACCCAATCTATTATTTTCTCGCATATTAGGAGTGTCTTGTGTGTTTTAATTCTTTATAGTTTGTTTTATTATGTTTGAACTATCTTGTAATCATGCTTTGTATTGTCTTTAACCTCGTCTTAATTTCAATCAAAGGTATTTTGCAAACAATAAGTGTAGGGGAATTTATCCGGCTTTTGAGCCAAATTCAAACATGTTAAATGAATTGTTTAGATTAATTCGCGTCAGTTTCGAGTCATATGATTGAATTGTTAAATCTCAGGTTTTATGCAGCCATTTGTATAGGAATTAACTTATGGAATCAAGTGCAGGAAATTTTTCATCAAAAACAAAAATTTCACTACTTAACATATGTTTCATTAAGATTACCAACAACACTAATTTATGCTTAGCAAGTCGAGTAACATAAACCTTAGCAGCAGTAACTCTAAGATCATCAAAAAGTCTTTTAATCCCAACAATCCTCCCTTAAACTTGATATTTATTTTCAAAATCATCAAGTTTCTTCATTTTAAAGCTTTCAGTACATCACCAGGAGGATGCTTCCAAACACTTTATTGACTCTTCAGTTGCTTTGTGATGAGCTTAAGAAGCTGATAACACATTTCATTAAAATGATCAGCTTGCAGCTTCTTATTCAGCATATCTATGATTGTAGCAGGTGTAAGGAGATATCTCTTCTCTACCAACATAAATACATGCAGATTTTTTAACCTCACAAAGTGTACTCCACAAGAATCAAATAGCTTCCAAACCAACACTTCTTGTTTTCTCGTGGATTCTTCACACTGCATCTTCTTCAATGATGTTCATAACATTGTATTTAGATAAAAACAACCCCCCCCATAACACTCTCTTATAGCCCTCCTCTGGCTTTGTATACACATGCTTAGCTTTAACAAATTTCCATAGAGTTTCCAAATCTTTCTCGTCAAAGCTTCCAAGCATCTGAATAAAAGTTGAGTATCTCTTTAAACTTCCATCAGCTCTTATAATTTGATAGTAGTTGATATTTCATTCTTTAACAATCTTCCGGTCAACAATGCTTGGAGGTTTAGTAGCTAAAGGTATAACATCAACTGCTACTTCCTCTTTATTAGGAACAATTTTTATGAGCTCTTTCATCTTAGCTGCTTCCTGATCATCATCCACCTTCTGCTTCTTTGCATTCTCTTATTCTAGCTCATCTCCTGCTCTTTTTGAACTGCTTTCTTCCATTACTTCTTCTTTCTTAGAACTTTCTTCCATTTTAGTGCCTTCCACCAACTCGGTTCTGAAGTCAACAAAGGTGTTTACCCTCTTGAAAGCTTTGTCAATTAATTCTTGAATATTGGCAAATGACTTGTTCTTTAAGTCTTTGGGCTTTCATCCTGCCATATTCTTCAGGTAAGTACACATAATACTCCTTTGTTGACCTCTTATAGGTGGCCTATTTCTCTTTTTTTCTCCTCTCTTAGCAGCAAAGTGCTTCTTTCTTTTCTCCAAGAGTTGTACAAACAAAGTAGACTTCTCTTCAATTGTCAACTCCTATTGTTCTTGTGCCTGTAATCTTTCGGCCAGTTGATAGTCAGCATCTATCTTTGCTTGAATGTCATCCTAAGCAATGTTGGCTTCTTTTACTTGTTGAGCTTTCTCCCTTGCAAGCCTATCTTCTTTATCAAACTTTGCTTGTAGCCTTAAAGCTTCTTCTTCATCAAACTAATCTGGTCTTTCTTTATTCAAAGGCTTCTTCTGGTTCTATCTCTTTGCATTTAACCCTTTATCCTTGAACCTTGACCCTTAACCTGTGATGGTAGTTGTAAAGATATTGTTGGAGTTGATTCACTTGGTTCTTGCATAACAATCCCTTTTGTCTTGGGTCTTGCACTCTTCAACTCTGCCAGTGTTTGAGCCAAAGTAAGTTCAACATTAGTTATTGTAACAACACTAACTGGAATTGTAACAGCATCAGTCACATCAACTGCTTCCTTAATACTATTTCTCTTCTCACCAGCTTTATCAGTAAACTTCTACTCTCAAAACAACCTTCATCATCCATCTAAAGTCATTTATCCCAAAACTATCTTCATCTCCATACCTCCCCTGAGTTTCATCAACTAATGTAATCTCTGCATCTTTATCAATGTCATTAATTTTCCTCCCCTGTTTGGATGCATCCTCCTGATCACCCAAACTAGCTTCTTCAGAGGAAACGACTCTTCCAGATCTACCAACCCTATATAATCTTTTAAGCTTATGAGTTCTTAACCCTTCTTTCTTCTCTAACTTCTTGACTCTCTTATTTAAACTTGTAATTTCTTGAGCTTGAGTAGTCTTTGTGTTCTCTAGGTCAATCACTCTTTGTTGCAATTTGGTATAAAAATCCATCAATTCCTTAAGTTGCATACTAGGCTCCTCATAAACAGCCTTATCTGCTATATTTGTAGGATCACTAGGAACACTAAACTGAGATACCTGAGTGTCCTTCTTCTTAGGTCTTCTAGATTTTTGTTTCCTTTAAGGTTGAGATGATGAAGGTTGAGTAAAGATGGGCGTGTGATGGGGATCAGTTGGCACTTCTGAACCTTCACCCTGTTCTTGTTGAGCTTGTACTATCATTGTAGGAAATAAGGGTGTTTCCCTTCCAGAAAAGTCTTTTCCTTGCCTTCTCATGTTAGCAAAAATCTTCTTTATGTGAGAGGCTGTAACATAAATCCTCTTGTGACTTGACATCCCCTCCAATTGATTATCCAAAAAGACTTGTATAAACCTTGAATACATCAAGAATTTACCAACATTATCCAAGTTCTTCACCATGCTTTCAAAAATATACTTGGAAAAGTTGAACTTTTGGTTTGTGGCTAAACAGGTAATTACAGAAGCCATAGTGCTACTAAATTCATTCCATGCAGTAGTCTTAGCACTTAGGCATTACAGAATAGTATGAATAAGAAATTTCCATTAAGGGGAAAAGAATGCCTTATAGAAAGTTAGCTTCTGTGAAAGTTTTGCATACTCCATTCTTGTAAGTTCTTAAAAAATGGTAGCATTAGGCAAGCAATTTATACCTTCCTCGTCATCCAATTAAAGGTCTCTTCTAACAGATGCTTCAGTAACAACTATTTTCTTCCCATCCACTAGGGCTTGTTCCCCATTGACTGTTTTTACCTTGACAGTAGCCCAAAATTGTTCCATACACGAAGTATATATATTGGGATTAACGGTTAAAGCATATTTTATGGTGTGTGCATTCATAAAATCAATAACTTGTTCAAATCCCTCACTTTCAGTGGGTTTAGCCAAAAACACGACTAAATTGTGAGTATCAACAAACTGTAGGATCGTCATTGTGTTAGGTTTTGATGATGAATGATGAAATTGAGTTAGGGTTTGTGATTAGAGAGTATATGATTGAGTGAAATCGATTAAATGAGTGAATAAAACCCTTAATTAAAGTATTTATGAAACTACCCTCAACAACATTAATATTCACCAGCAGTTGTAAGTTATGCCTAGCAGCATTAACTTTCAATAGCAGTAGTAAGTTTATGCCTAGCAGGATTAACTTTCCTCGACAGCAGTAAGTTTTGTTTGCTTTAGAACATTAACTTTCCCTCTTGAGGCAGCGTAAGTTTATGCCTCAGCAACATTAACTTTCCCATAGCAACAGTAAGTTATGTCATAGCAGGCATTAACTTGAATCTCCCAGCATTAACTCCATTTCCCATTTTAAATCAGCTTTTCCTCTCAAAATTAACATTTTAGCTCATAAAATCTCTCTGTCTGTTTTTTTATTTCTCTCAATTCTTTTTACTCACAATTCTCTCTTTTTGTTTTTAAACAACTCTCTTTCTGTTTTTCAACTCACCACTTCTCTCAATTATTTTTACTCACAATTCTCTCTTTCTGTTTTTAAATAACTCTCTTTTTGTTTTTCAACTCACCACTTCTCTCAATTCTTTTTACTCACAATTCTCTCTTTTTGTTTTTAAACAACTCTCTTTCTGTTTTTCAACTCACCACTTCTCTCAATTCTTTTTCTCACCAAATCACTCTATCTGTTTTTATCACACACAGCTATCTTTCTGTTTTTTAACTCACAAATTCTCTTAATTCTTTTTCTCACTAAATTACTCTATCTGTTTTTATCACACACAGCTCTCTTTCTATTTTTTTAACTCACAAATTCTCTCAATTCTTTTACTCACCAAATCACTCTGTCTGTTTTTATCACACATCTCTCTTTTTGTTTTTATTCTCACCAACTCTCTTAATCAAGAATTTAAAGATTGAGCATTCCAATACTAGAAATCAAATATTGAAATCTACTTACATCAAATGCTTTTGTAAGTAAATCTGTAACATTCTTGTCAGTATGAATCTTGATCATTTGAAGTAGCTTCTTTTCATTGGTATCTCTGATAAAGTGATGTCTAATCTCAATGTGCTTTGTTTTTGAATGAAAAATAGGGTTCTTAACTATGCATATACTACTCTCATTATCAATATAGATCTTTGTATGCATAAAGTTATACCCATAATCAAGCAATTGATTTTGAATCCAAAGCACTTGGCCACAGCAACTTGAAGCAGCTACATATTCAGTTTCTGTTGTGGAATTAGCAACCATAGTCTGCTTCTTACACTGCCATGAAATTAATCTACACCCAAAGAATTGACAACCTCCGGTTGTGGACTTCCTATCCAAGCTTGCTTCAGCATAATCACTATCAGTGTATGCTACCAAATCAAAAGGTGAATCTTTTGGATACCAAAGGCCCAATTTTGGTTGACCATTTAAGTACCTAAAAATTCTTTTCACAGCATGAAGATGTGACACTTTTGGGTTGACTTGGTATCTTGCGCAGGCACACACTGCAAACATAACATCAGGTCTTAAAGAAGTAAGATACATCAATGAACCAATCATTGATCTATATAAATGAACATCCACTTCTTCACCATCTTTATCCTTGAGCAAAGGCTTTTGAGTTTCCATAGGTGTGCTTGCTGTCTTGACATCAGTAAAACCAAATTTTTTCAAAATCTCAGTCATATACTTGTCTTGACTGATAAAAATTCCATCCTCCTTTTGCTTTACTTGCAGTCCTAAGAAGAATATGAGTTCACCCATAGAACTCATTTGAAACTTCTTATGCATCATCTTCTCAAACTCAGTGCATAATGACTTCTTTGTAGAGCCAAAAATGATATCATCTACATATACTTGAACTAACAGAATATCACCTTTGTCCCTTCTGATAAACAAAGTCTTGTCTATTTTTCCTCTCTGAAACCCATTGTCCAACAAATAAGTTGACAAGGTTTCATACCAAGCTCTTGGAGCTTGATGCAGTCCATAAAGTGCCTTTTCTACTTTGTATACTCTGTCAGGAAAGTCTGGATCTTCAAATCCTGGTGGTTGATAACAATAGTTTCCTCTTTTTAGTCTTTCCATAAATTAAAAGCACTCTTGACATCCATTCTAGTATACTACAATAAAGTCTTTAAATGAGGCATAGGCTAAGAATAGCCTAATTGCTTTAATTATGGCAACAGGGGCAATACTTCATATAAATAATACCTATTTTACTTGTTGTTGATTACCCTTGAGCAACCAAATCTTGCTTTGTTCTTTTATCCCACTAATGCCCCTTTCATCCTTCTTGTTCTTATAAACCCATTTAGTGCCTATGGCCCTTTTGCCATTTGGTAAATCCACCAGGGTCCAAACCTTTTGTAATTTGAATTGTTGAAGCTTATCCTGCATAGCTTCTATCTAACTTGGATCCTTCAATGCTTGGATTACCTTCTTGGGTTCTTCTTGTGATAAAAATCAAGCAAACAAGCAATTTTGAAAGTCTTTATGTTTTGTTCTTTGCTGAACTAAGCTAAACAAACCATGTTCTTTCAAATTATTTTTCATTCTTTTTGTTTGAGGTGCTGAAGTCAAGTCTCTAATAAGTTGTTCAACTGGATGATCTTTGTGTATTATTGTAGTTGGAATAGGACTGACAGGAAAAAATGCATCTAAATTGTTCATGTCAGCCTCTGCACCAACATCTTCATCATCATCTGAATAAACAATGTCTTCCAAATTAGGCATATTTAGATCATTTGGAAGTTCAATGCTTGTTTTTGGATCAACATCATTAACTTCTATGACAGCAACATTAACAGTTGAACTAACAGCATTAACATTGTTAGTGCTATTTCCATCACTAGCAGTATTAATATTGTTAGTGCTGTTAATACTAGCATCCAACTCTTGATTAACTCTTTGATCCTCTCTTGGCTCCTCTATACTTGGAACCTCATTATCTTTCCCTGAAGCTTCATTTTCATCCCTAAATCTTAAGTATCCATCTTTTCTTCCTCCCCTGATGGTTTGAATCCAGCATCATAAATTGCGACAAATTCTTTAATGCATGATATCCATCAAACCACCAATGGTATCCCTTGCACCTCGTGATTACTGATCCGCCTAAAAAACATTGCTTAAAAAGTCAACAAAATGATGGGTGAATTCATAGGTTTGATAATTCATATATTGAGGGGACCATTAATATTTCCCAAGTGTATGTTAATACAAACAGATGGCAACATCATATAAATGTAATTCCGCTGCTTCTAAGTTATGTCACTGAAGATTGACATGTATGGATTACCATATCAATGGCCCTTAATTGCCTGATGATGTTCTAACTCGCAACATCCTATGTTCGACATGGTATACGTTTGCCCAGTGATAGCTAATCACCCGAACGGGTATGTCAATCCAATAGATCATATTCATAACTTCGCGCTCACATCTAGTAATTGAGTTCATGATAATGGGTAGATTGGGTTATCGCTTCTTAGGCATACATGTAATCATAATATTGAAAACTTTACCACTTGTGTCTAGTTGTAAAAACAGTTGCAGTTTCTCACCCTAAAAACTTTGTAAAACAAAAGCATGTAAAACGTGGGCCTATGAACTCACCTTGAGTGAGCGAATAACAAGTATGTCACAGATAATGCGCCACGCAAATCGTCAGATGCAACCTATTTAAATTAAGGTCGTATAAGTACCAGGTACTTTGATTTACCACTATCATATATTCCTATATAGCTCATCGTACTATCGTTCGGGCTATCATAATTAAGAGGTCATGTAGTGAACGCGTGAGGAGCTAGGACACTTTAAATCGTAAATCCAACCAACCTCATCGATTCGCTTCCCACGAGAGGACTCTTTTATGAAACTCCCTAGTAATATAGCACTTTGCTTAACTAATACCGCATATAGGTCTATATAGTTCAATCACCATCTAATCGTTTTGGTAAAATTGTGGTAAGTAAATAAAAACGTTTATATTTCCCGTTGTAGTAAAACTGGCGTAACTTTCGCGTTTTAAGTCTGATTTTGACGTTTCTTATGCCCACGCTTTCCTATTAGGACGAGTTATCAAAAATTGACATTTTTATATTTTTGGTCCTCTGGTGAACAGTAAATTTTACTGTTCACACCAGATCATGAGTTATCTTATATCGTTTTTGTTGTCGTAAAACCCGTAAACGTCGTATTTTATTCGTTATAGCTCCGTTTTTAGCGATTCTTTCTAGAACGTTCTCGTAGTTGAAAGTTCTACTTATTTATGAGGTTAACAAAAATAATTCTTTCTATCATGAATAGTAACTTTTATAAAAATAGTTTTATAAAATTATTAATTGTCGTAAACTCGCGAAATTCATAACTCGTTCGTTATTAATTGAAACATTACGATTATTATCATTTCGGAATCCTAAAAATATGTATTATTTGTTAAAAATACCAAACTTGCTGTTTGAATAATTTTTATAAAAAGTTTTTATAAAAATTCTTTTATAAATCCATTTAATTATCGTATAACTTGTTTTTACCGAAACTTTTTCGTTATTAATCCGTTTAACAAGTTTCTTACCTTTTCGGAATCGTCTTGAGATATATTATCTTATAAAAACATAAAATAAATATATTTTCACACACTTTTGGACCGAAAGTTTGGGTGACCTTATTAAGTCCATTTTTAACATTGTTTTTATATTTTACACTTTATAACTTTACCACAAGCTTTATATTTTATATATGTCATAAGTGTTACATATAATAAGAGTCCATTAGTCCATAATTGTCCTCATATGTCCAAATTACCAAGTCCATATTAACACTTTTAATCCTTAACTTTCATAAGTAACCTTTTTACTCCAAGTTTATACTTAGCCATTTTTACATATAAACCATAAGTGTACAAGTGTATTTCTTCTAACATGACTTTATTTTAGTGTTCAAGTAACATAATTAAAAGTCCATAATTAACATTAATATGTCATTTGCCTTTCTTTTACTTGTAACATATTATGTAACTTTATAAACCCTAATTAATACATAATCATTTTTATGCTTAACCAAGAGTGTAAATCACTTATGTGTCCGTTTTAACATGATGTCATTAACATCATAAGATATATAAAAGTGTACACTATGATGACAATAAGTAAAAACTCATTTTTCATGTTAAAATCCTAAATGGTGATTCGAGCTATAAAGAATTAACATATGCATATTAATGATAAATGTAAGATCATAAAGAGTTCAAGATGACCTTATGGTGAATGAAGATGATGACTAACACTATCTAAACCCTTGTTTAGACTAGAAACCAAAGCTTTCCCAATATTAACCCTAGTTTTTCAACTGAAAACCCTAACTTCTCTTTTCTTGATTAATGCTTGAAAATGGTTAGCCAATACTTGGAAACATCTTAGAATGTCTTAGATATGATGTGTATAGGTGTGTATGGGTTGTAGAAAATTTGGTATGGATTTGTTATGGTGGGGGTTTCAAGCCGTGGGATGAAGGAGCACAAAAGGGAGGGTTTTTGTGATTTTAGCTAAGTGTTTTATGATGTATGAGTTATGTGATATCTATCTCTAGTTATGAATGTATATATGGTAAGTCTTGGTCAAAAGATTGCAATAGTGGTCCAAGAACACACTTCATGGTCTTAAGGAAGAACAATAGTCAAAAGGGAACATAGTATGGCTATGTTAAATGCAAAAGTGATATACAAAACCAACTTGCAAGATTTTTCTTATATAACTTTGTATACATTTCAATAATTTCGGCATATGTATGATATCTATGATATATTTTTGTAACTTTTATGTATTGGGTATAAAAGTGGGTATTTGTTGAAGCATAGAAAAGTTTTGGTGGTTCCGGGTATGTCTAAACGCATTTTATTGCAAAACGTAATCACTTTACGCAACCAATAAAAATAAAATAAACAAAGTTAATAATTATCCTTAAAATAATTACTTAACCCTTGCTTGATGTAAACATTTAATTGTTTGATGCCCATTTACATTGATCGGTAATTTTTAACTTACGCGATTTAAACTTAATTCATGAAATCACAAACAAACGCGTACAACACTAAAAATTAAATAGTAGATTTATCGACGTCGTCAATAACTTGAAAACACAGGGTGTTATAGACTTCCCCCGTTAAACGAGCCTTGTCCTCAAGGTTTACGATGCAGCACTTGACGACGATGCGGTCTTGGTGAAGAGGTGTGGGTATTTCTTCTTGAATTGGTCTTCACGTTCCCACGTGAACTCAGGACCTCTCTTGGAGTTCCATTGAACCTTGATTAATGGAATGTGGCTTCACTTCAACCGTTTAACTTAACTGTCCATGATTTCAATGGGTTCTTCAACAAACTGAAGCTTGTTATCAAAATGAAGCCCATCCAACGAAACGGCTAATGGTTTGTCGGCATAGCACTTTTTCAAACTTGATACATGAAATGTATTGTGAACCCTACTTAGCTCTTCTAGAATCTTGAGTTTGTAAAGAACCTCTCCAACCTTTCCTAACACCTTGAAAAGTCTAACATACCTGGGGTTTAACTTCCCCCGTTTGCCAAAACGTACGACCCCTTTCCAAGGCGAAACTTTAAGCATAACTTTATCCCTGACTTAGAATTCCATCGGTTTATGCTTTAGGGTGGCGTAACTCTTCTGTCGATCTCAGGCGGCTAGCATCCTTTGCTTGATTTGGACGATTCTATCAGTTGTCTCTTGAATCAGTTCTGGACCAAGGATTTGAGCTTCTCCAACTTCGGTCCAACAAACAGGTGAACAACACTTTCGACCATAAAGTGCCTCAAATGGTGCGGCCTTAATGCTAGCGTGATAGTTATTGTTATAAGAGAATTCAACTAACGATAAGTGATTAACCCAACCTTTTCCGAAATCGATCACGTAAGTATGCAGCATATCCTCGAGAGTTTGAATTGTCCTCTCACTTTGCCCGTCTGTTTGTAGATGATACGCAGTACTCATATCCAGATTAGTACCTAAAGCATTCTGAAGTGATCTTCAGAAGTTGGATGCGAACCTCGGGTCGCGATCACAAATGATTAAAACTGGTACTCCATGCCTCGTGACAACATCCTTTAGGTAAATTCTTGCAAGTTTATCCATAGGATCAGTCTCTCTCATTGGTGTGAAAATTGCAGACTTAGTGAGTCGGTCCACAATTACCCAAATGGTATCGTAGCCTTGCGACGTCTTAGGAAGCTTAGTGACAAAATCCATAGTTATGTTGTCCCATTTCCTTTCAGGTATTTTGGGTTGTACCAACAATCATGATGGCCTTTGATGTTTAGCCTTGACCTTAGCACAGGTCAAACACTTGCTAACATAGGTGGCGATGTCGGATTTCATATTGGGCCACCAATATAGCTTCTTTATATCTTGGTACATCTTGTCGGAACCCGGATGTATAGAATATTTTGATTTGTAGGACTCGTGCATGATCATAGTCTGCAAATCGCCATAACAGGGTAGCCAACTCTTGCCATTGAGGCATAGAGTTCCATCCGTACGAGGTTCCAACTTTTCCGTCCTAATCGCCTCTGGATTTTTAGCGTTTTCAACCAACATTCCTCCAACATCTTCGTTCTTGATGTTCTCTGGTTTTTAGCATTTTCAACCAACCTTTTCTTTTTGCATTAACACAGCGCCCAAACCCTTCTTTGAAGCATCGCAGTATGCAATAAAATCTTCGCTTCCTTTAGGTAAGGCCAGGATTAGTGCACTGCACAACTTTTGCTTTAACAGTTGAAAGGCTGCTTCTTGTTTATCACCCCAAACAAACTTGACCTTCTTCTGAGTAAGCTTGGTCATTGGTTTGGCGATCTTCGAAAACCCTTCAATGAATCTCCGGTAATACCCAGCAAGACCTAAAAATTGACGAATCTCTGTTGGTGACTTAGGAGATGCCCAATCTTTAATGGATTCGATCTTGGCGGGATCTACGTGAATACCCTTACTATCAATCACGTGACCTAGGAACTGTACTTTAGGAATCCAAAATTCACATTTGGAAAACTTGGCATACAACTCCTCTTTCTTAAGCAATTCCAAGATTAGCTTAAGGTGCTCTTCGTGCTCTCGCTTGTTCTTTGAATATATTAGAATATCGTCAATAAAGACAATCATGAATTTATCCAGATATGGTTTGCACACCCGATTCATAAGGTCCATGAATACGGCAGGTGCGTTTGTCAAACCAAATGGCATAACTTGAAATTCATAATGGCCATAACGGGTCCTGAAAGCGGTTTTCGGAATGTCTTCTTCTCGAACCCTCAGTTGGTGATAACCTGACCTTAGGTCGATCTTCGAGTAGACACTCGACCCTTGAAGCTGATCAAATAAATCATCAATTCTTGGGAGCGGATAACGGTTCTTCACCGTTAGTTTATTCAATTCCCGGTAATCAATGCACATCCGGAATGATCTGTCTTTCTTCTTGACAAACAAGACCGGAGCTCCCCAGGGCGAGGAACTAGGTCTTATAAAGCCTTTGTCAGATAGTTCTTTTAGTTGCTCCGACAATTCTTTCATTTCAGAAGGTGTCAATCGATAAGGCGCCTGAGCTACGGGTGCAGCACCAGGTACCAAATCGATTTGGAATTCCACTTGTCGAGTCGGAGGAAGACCCGGCAAGTCCTCAGGAAAGACTTCAGGAAAATCTCGAACTATTGGTACATCCTCAAGTCGCTTCTTCTCTGACTTGTCTTCAACCTCATTTGTAGTGACATGTGCCAAAAAGACTGGACATCCTTTTAGCATGTATTCTTGTGTTTTAGAGTATGAGATAATGTGTAGACGAGTCTCGTGTCCCTGGTTGCTTTCGTCACCGTGAATAATTAATGTTTCATTTCCCCAGGGGATACGAATAATCTTCTCGGCACACACAATGATTGCTTTGTACTTTGCCAACCAATCCATCCTAATTATAGCATCGAAACTACCAAGTTCTACGGGCATTAAATTTATGTTGAATGGGTGGTTTAGGAGATTTAATGTGCAACCCCTAAGGATAGTGTTTAACCCAATTATCCTCCCGTCAGCTAGTTCGACATCATATAAGTGATCTAAGGTAGATGGCGTGATATCAATTTGGGAACTAAAAGCAGTAGACACAAAGCTCCTATCGGCACCAGTATCAAACAAAACAGAAGCATAGCGGTTGTTTAGAAGGAACGAACCCGTCACGAAGTTGGAGTCTGGATTAGTCCCTGCACGTCCCACCGCATACACTTTTGCTGGAGCAGTGTCCTTCCCATCTTGATTACCACATTTGCTTTTGTTGTTCTTCAGCTTTGGACACTTCTTCCTGAAGTGTCCCTAAACTCCGCACTCAAAACAAGTAGGCCTCTGACCCGATCCGGTGCCCTTCTGGTTGTTAGTGTTGTTGGCATTTCCCGCACTCTTACAGTCACGGGCGATGTGGCCAAATTTGTTGCATTTGTAGCACTTTGGAGCACACGGACCGTCATGGTGGTAATTGCACTTTAAGCATAGGGGCCTAGATCCCCTATATTGTTTCTTATCACCCGATCTAGCAGTGTATGCCCTGCCGGTGTTTTGCCTCTTATTTTGTTGTTGTTGATTCTGATTGTTTCGGGAAGTATTTTCAAACTTCCTCTTGTTTTTAGCTTGTCTTTCAGCAATGGTACTGACTCTCTTGTCCATTAGTTCAGTGGCCATTTCAACAGCCTCTTGCATGGTTTTTGGCTTTGAAGCTACAATGTTTCCATGGATCATGTCGGGCAATCCACCGACATACCTTTCAATTTTATCTGACTCCTCAGGGAACATCCTAACACACAGTAGTGCTAGTTCTTGGAAACATTGGTTGTACCTAACCACATCTGTACCTATCACTTTCAAGTTCCACAATTCAGCCTCGAGCTTTTTCATCTCATTTCTTGGACAATACTTGTCAGTCATCTTCTTTCTCAGATCGACCCAAGTCATTGCATATGCAACATCATGAGTAACAGTCATAACATGGGAATTCCACCATGTTAGAGCACCTGCTAAAAGAGTACAAGTAGAAAATTTGATCTGGTTTTCCACCGAGCAGTTGCTTATGCGGAAAACAGTCTCCATCCTTTCAAACCATTGAGTTAACTCAACCACTCCCTCAGTGCCCTTGAAATACAGAGGTTTGCACTTCATGAAATCCTGGTAAGTGCACTCTCGAGCAACGCGTTCAGATCCCCTGACACCCGTTCCCGAAGTATGGCTGTCAACGCCATTCCTGGTTGCGTCACGTGCTGCCAAAGCGGCAGTGACACCTTGGTCAATCATAGCTTGGAGTTGGGCATTAGTGACCGTAGTGGTTGTGGTTGCTGTTGGGGCTGGTGTTGTTGTGACCGGTGTTGACCTTGTGGCTCGTTTTGGTGCCATTTTCTTCAATCACAAGAAAATACAATACCCGTTAGATTTCATAAAATCATAACCATGACATGACATATCCATGATAAATAAAGTGAGATCACATCACACAGTGAAATGTACAACTGAATTGTAATCAACAATGATATAACCAAATCGACATTCATTCATAAACAAATTCGATTACAAACGTGACCTAATACAACCATTCCATATATAGATTGGAAAACATACATGAATGGTTCAGATACAAAATGATCATAGGTTACAAAATAAACATAACAACCTAAAGCCTTACTAGCCGGGATTAAACCCGTAATACTTAGTAGGCTATATACAAAATGACTAGCCATAACAAAGTCTAATCTAAGAACTGCTACCAGCCTCCTCTGGCAGCTCTGGCTGTGCAGGACCCCCAGCGGGTCCCTGCTGTCCCTGTAATGCAGTAACCTGCCCCTGTAATGCCATCACCTGTCCCTGTAAGGCTGTCACCTGCCCCTGCAGTGTGGTGACCAGTCCCTGAAGTGGAATCATCTCTCTCTGTAGTGTCTGCATAACAGTCAATGTCTGAATAATCTGCTGCTGTCGAGTACGATCAGCAGCCCTCAACTCTCTCATCTCCTCACGCCTCCCGCGGTCTGTCTCTAGCAAATCTGAAATCGCTCTCTGTCTACTACGATCTGCTGACTGTAACTCTGTGATCTCTGACATCTGTGCATGAACTGTGGTGCGTAGTGACATAACCTCTGCACGCGCAAGATCACTCGCATCCATAGATCGTCCCCAAGCCTCTCTAGACATCCTAGCCTCAGTCTCCATCAAAAACTCTCTCTACTATGACATATACTGGTAAACTGGGACCCTCATGTTGGACCATCTTACGGCGGTCCATATCCTCCTCTCGTTCTCCTAAATAACCTGGTCTCCATAGTGTCTACAGACTGTAATCGGACTCTATAGGCCATAGTGGGTCTTGGCCAGTCCTCGCCAGCATAGTAGCAGCAGACCTCTCTCCAACCTCACAACTAGTTCTAAGGGAGTAGTAAGTTGTAGCTTCTTCAAGGTTGCGTTATCACTCTGGGGATCTCAGCCTACTGCGGGCTAGCGAATGGTGCGGTGGAGGACATAGGTGGTAACAATTAATGGTTATGTTACTGCATGGGATGTAGTAAATGATGGAGGGTTGATGCTACATCTTCATCTTAGTCGCGAATGCTCTAGGACTTAGGGGCTCGGAAATACGTGCGAGAATAAAAAAGGTGGTTGGTAGTAGAAGGTTTAGGGGCTCTCTCATTCCTTCAGCTGGCACTAAGTCCTCAGGATGCTCAGCTCCGGTATATGTACACTGGTAACATGATTTCCTCCGCTCTTTGGGATCAGGTACATACTCTGGAGAACGTGGTGCCTGCTCCCAGTAACTGTCTGGCAGCCTCCTCGTAAGGATCCTCAGATGGGATACTCTATGATCGTGCCTCAGATATATGTGTACAGAAGTATAGGGAAAACAGCGGGAAATCAGCTGACGATATGACTACTGTGAGACCTATCGAGAAATAACTTATATGGTATTATTATATAAGGTTCTTATAAGTATTATAAATTTTATATCATAAACATGTATATCAAATATGAAATGCATTCTAGTCATCCAACTAATGCAACAGTAGTGTATGTAGGAAATGGTATGCACATATGTATTTTGTCCGTGTAAAACCCTTTGTATAAATTCAATGCTTGTTGGAAACGGTATATAGGTACCAGCAAAAAACATTTGACTTGGTTCTCTATAACCTTGGCTCTTGATACCAATCTGTAACACCCCCAAATTGGGTCGCAGCGGAATAAGGGCCCGGGGCGTGTTACTTCTCAGATCAATAACACAAGATTATATATAGAATACGACCAATAAAGTTCGTTTGAAAACGATACATTGGGATTTAAACAATAGTAATTGTTACATAAGCACGAAGGCTTATAACTTGTTCACTTGATCCAGATAAATACAAAGATTTTCAGCCATACAGATAACAAAATGAAATGCGACAAAATCTTTAATGCAAAGACTCCAAATCAAAACCACCAAGGTATCCATTGCACCTCGTTCTTTTTGGATTCCCCTGAAATAACATTGCTTTATTAAATAACGTAAAAACAATAAATGTTGGTGAATCCATAGGTTTGATTTTAATCATTATATGTGTAGGACCACAAGATTTCACATAGTGTATTATTTCTATGATAACTGCAGCAGATGCAGACATCATATAAATGTAATTACGTTGCCTTTAAGCTATGACACTGAAGATTGACGTGTATGAATACAAATTTAATGGCCTACATTAGCCGTGTGAGTGATGTCCTAACCCGCACATCCTATATTCGACTTGGTCTTATACGATCATTTGTGTCCAGTGATAGCTAATCACCCGAACGGGTGTTGTAAAACTGCCCCATAGATCTATTTATAACATTCGCGCGATCACAATCCGCGCCATTTGACAGTTCATTGATAATGGGCTCAGATATGGGTTCATCGATACTTAGGCACACACGTAATGATAACATGAAACTTATCCACTTGTGTTTTCTTAATTGTGAAAGCAATGCATGTTTATCACCCAAAAACTTTATAAAACAAATCATGTAAAAACGTGGGGCTATGAACTCACCTTGAGTGAGTAATGCCAAGTATATCACAAATAACGGCGTCACGCGAAATCGGATCAAATGCTACCTTAATTAATTAAGGTCGTATAAGCACTAATTAATTAAGTACTTACCTACCATGCATATGTCTATATAGCTAATCACCATCTAAATGTTTGAGTGAAAACATGTTTATAAAATTAAAACATTTATAAATACATACTTATTTGTAAAAAACTAAAAAATAAAATCGTCATAAACTTTCACGATTCTAAGATCTGTTTCGATTGCGTTTCTTTGCGCCATCTTTTCGTATTTATGACGGGTTATCGTTTATTTGACATTGTTTATTAAATTTGGTCCTGTAATGAACAGTAACTTTTACTGTTCACACCAGGCATGAGTTTTATTTAAATCGTAATTGTTTGTCGTAAAAACCCGTAAATGTCGTATTTTATTCGTTATAGCTCCGTTCTTAACGATTCTTTCGAGCAAGAGTTCCTCGTTAATGAAATTTATATCAATTTATGAGGTTTACAATAATATAACTTTCTGTCTATGAATTAGTTGTTTTTTCGGTTTAGTGTTTAATTAATAATAAAATTTTATGAAACTTTTTTTTTTTTTTAATTACCGAAAAACCCGCTGAAATTCATAAGACTTATTGTTTATTAGTACCGAAAAGATCATGATTCTTATCATTTTAGAATCCTAAAAATGTGTTTTATTTAATAAAATTATCCAACTTGCTGTTTGACAAAATTTTTATAAAAATTTTATTTTATTACTCCGTTTAATTTAAGTATATACTCGTTTTTAACGTTAGCTTTTTCGGTTTATTAATCCGTTTTGACAAGTTTCTTACCTTTTTCGAATCTCGTGAAATGTATTATCTTATAAAAACTTATTATTAAGTTATACATATCCACGAATTTTTGACAGGAAGATCGATGCTAGTGTGATTAAGTCATTTTAAAACTTTGTTTCCTTTATTTATCATTTTGTATTTCACCAAAAGTCTCATATGCGCCTTATATTTTATATATGTCATATATCATATGTTTATTTATGTTCACCATGTGTCCATCTATGTCCTTTTTGTCCCAACTTTACAAGTCCTTTATTATACTTAATTAATCATAACTTTTATAATTTTACATAAATCATAGTTTTTTTAAATATAGTTATTTTACAAAAAGAAACCATGTGTGTACAAGTCTTCTTAATCATGTATGTTCTTTTATTAATAGAACCATTACAACCATTAATCATAAGTCCATATTAACCTTAACTTGTCATATGTATTCGCTTAATCTTGAAGATGCGTACTGTTAGAAATCATATAAAACCCTAATTAACCGTCCTATGATTTTGTTTACACCAAAAAACCAAGACATGAACAGTATTTGATCATCATTTTTAACATGATATATTGTAATAACACAACCATGTATTAAAAGTCTACAGTGATTATTACTAGTGATAAACTTTCATTTACAAGTTAGACAAATCTTAAATGGTGATTTAAACTAAATTGAAACTAATTTTCTATATCTATTACAATAAAAATTATACGATTGTAATAGGGTTCTAGTAGACTGTTATAGGGTATGAAGATAGATGAGAAACAAATGCTAAACCCGTGTTTTAGCCTTAAAATCTAATGCTTTGCACAAATGAAAACCCTTGTTTTCCTTAAATAAGAATCACACCTGATCGCATCTCACTGACTTAGCTTGTGATAATCACTTGAAAATGCTTAGCCAATGCTTGGAAATACCTTAGAATATCTTAGGATGGATGTGTATGGTGTGTATGGGTTGCATAAGATTTTGTATGGATTTGTGTGGGTGAGTGAGTTGAGCCGTGAGCTATAAGGAGCCAAGGGGAGGAGTTTTGTGAAAATTTACTAAGTGTTTATGTTCTATGAGTTACTTATCATGTTTACTTGCACTTATATGCATTCAAATGGTCAATAGCTAGTAAAACATTCAAAGGGACATAAGGAGGGTTTCAAGGGTTCTTGTTTACATGTTCTTAGTCAAAGTGACAAGCTTAGCTAGGTTTTAATGAGTCAAGTGTTGTACATTGACCACTTGACTAAGAAAATGACTCATTCTTCTTATTTGTGTTGTTGTTGCCGAGCTAGGGGGAAAGGTTTCCTAGAAACTTTTGCTAGTTACCAATATATATTGTATAAATCTTATAAGTTACAAGTTGTATTTTGTAAATAAAATGATATCTAGTTGCAAGTAATTGTGTATCCTTTTAATTTCTAGTGTAAAAAGTGTAAGTAACATTTATTTGCCTAAAGTTTAATAAAACTTTAGGTATTAGGTACAATCGAGGGTATTTGTTGAAGCGTTAATAAATTAACGTGCTTCCGGTTACGCTTAAACGATAATTTTTAACTTACGCGATTTAACTTAACTATTAAATTTAAAAGCGAACGCGTACGAAAAAAAAATATAATTAGTGAAATAGATGACGTCGTAAATGACCTGAAAATACGGAATGTTACAGTCTCCTCCGGTTAGAAGAGCCTTGTCCTCAAGGCTCAAGTTGCGGCACTTGAGGAAAGTACGGGTTCGGAGAAAAGATTCGGATATTTCTTCCGGAATTGGTCTTCACGTTCCCAAGTATACTCAGCTCCTTGCCGAGAGTTCCAACGAACTTTGACCAATGGGATTCTTCTTCGCTTTAGCTTTTTCACATCTCGTTCCACGATCTCAATAGGTTCTTCAACAAAACGTAGATTTTCATCAATCTCGATCTCATCCAAAGGCACTTGAACATCTGGCTCAGCCAAACATTTCTTGAGATTAGACACATGAAACGTGTCGTGGACACAACTCAGCTCCTGGGGTAACTTCAGCCGATAAGCTACCGGTCCAACACACTCTACTATTTCAAATGGTCCCACATATCGTGGTGCTAGCTTTCCTTTCTTACCAAATCGTACCACTCCCTTCCATGGAGATACCTTTAAGTAACACTCGGCCCTCCAACTGAATTCATGAGGTTTACGCCTCTTTATTAGCATAGCTTTTCTCGACTCCTAGCCATCGTCAATCCATTCCTTAATTTGAACAATCTTTTCAGTTGTTTCTTGGCATAATTTCCTCGGTCCAAATAAGCCTGACTTTCTACAACTTCAGTCCATATCACGGGATCTACATTTCGCCGGTACAGATCCTCAATGGTGCACACTTAATGCTCGTTGGTAACTGTTTTTATAAGAAAACGCAATCAATGAAGATGAGTATCCCAACTGCCACCAAAATACCATAACACAGCACGATGCATAACCCTCCAGCGTCGAATAGTGACGCTCACATCTGACCGTCCATCTGAGGGGTAACCGTACTTAGTTTAGTCTTGTACCCAACGCTTCTTGAAGAGCTTGCCATAAGTGTGACGTGAATCGACCATCACTGTCTAAAATGATTGACACCGGCACACCATGTCTCGCTACAATCTCGTTGACATAAATCTTTTGCCACTTCCTCTGTTTTGTAAGTCTCACAAATAGGTAGGAAGTGAGCCGACGATTGGTAATCCTATCCACTAATGACCCAAATCGTATCATACCCCTGCTGCCTTTTAGGAACTTATGTGATAAAGTCCATTGTTAACTTTTCCATTTCACTCAGGAATTTCCTGGTTAGCTAAAGAAATCCTGAGGGTTTCTGATGTTCGCTTTAACTCTTAGAGCATGTAAGACAATCGCTAACTACTCAGCCAATGTCTCTCTTCATACCAGGCCACCAATACATTCTCTCAATCATAGTACATCTTATCTGCACCCGGATGTACGGAATATATAGATTTATGAGCTTCATCCATGATCAATTTCTTTACATCACCAACCGATGGAATCCAGATATGATCAAAGAAGTAAATTTTGCCATCATCTCGTTGCTCAAAGTGTCTTTCTAATCCTCTTAGCCATTCAGATGGGGTTTTGAGATCCTTGGAAGCTTCGCTCTGCGCTTCCAAAATCTTAGTCTTAAGTCCAGAATGAATAGTAATACTCATAGCACGTACTCGTCTTGGCTTGAGTCTTTCTTTTCTGCTCAAGGCATCTGCCACCACGTTCGCCTTGCCCGAGTGGTATTTGATCTCACACTCGTAGTCACTGAGTAGCTCGATCCACCGCCTTTGGCGCATATTTAAATCTTTCTGGTCAAATATGTACTGGAGACTCTTGTGGTCAGTGTAGATAACACTTTTCGTCCCATAAAGATAATGTCTCCAGATTTTAAGAGCGAACACCACCGCACCCAATTCCAGGTCATGGGTGGTATAATTTTTCTCATGCTTCTTCAACTGTCTTGACGCATATGCTATCACTTTGCCCCGCTGCATCAGCACGCTCCCAAAACCTTGTTTTGATGCATCACAATAGACCACAAAGTCGTCTGGTCCATCGGGGAGTGCTAACACTGGAGCATTGCATAGCTTCTCCTTCAGAATGCGGAAAGCTTCATCTTGTTCATTGCCCCACACATATGTCTTATTCTTTTGAGTCAACAGGGTGAGGGGCTTGGCGATCTTGGAGAAATTCTTAATAAATCTCCGGTAGTAACCCGCCAATCCTAAAAATGAACGGATTTCAGTTGACGATTCAGGAGTCTTCCAGTTCTTGACAGACTCAACCTTGCTAGGATCTACGTGTATACCGCACGGTTGACGCACATGTCTTGGAACTGAAACCTCTTTCAACAAATTACTCTTAGAAAATTTGGCATATAATTCTCCTTCTTGGATAAGTCTAAAACCGTCTTCAGTGGACTTCATGTTCTCCCTCTGACTTTGAGTAGATAAGATGTCATCAATGGAACCACAGTTACAATTGTCCAAATATTGTTTGCAACGCGGTTCCATTAAAGTCCATGAATATTGCTGTGCTTTCGTGCAGTCCAAATGGCATGACTGTGAACTTAAAGTCCCGGGATCGAGTTCTAAACGCGTCTCGGTATATCTTCCTCATCGAACGTCTCACTGATGATAGCCTGAGCGAAGATCTATCCCTTCGAGAAAACAACACGCACTTTGTGAATTGGTCAAACAAGTCTACAATTCTGGGGAGAGGGTAACGGGTTATCTTTATAGTCAACTTGTTTAGTTCCATGTAGTCAAGTACCATTCTTCATCGAACCGTCATTCATCTTGACAAAGAGCACGGTGCTCCCCCATGGTGAGTTGAATTGGTCGAATAAAACCCTACTCTTAGAAGTACTTAAGCGGTTCGACAATTCTAACATTTCTGAAGGTGCTAATCGGTATGGAGATCTAACAACTGGCGATGCGCCTGGAATCAGATCGATGCAAAATTTTATCTCTCGCACATGAGGTAAACCTAACAGATCATCTGGAAATACCTTAGGGAAATCTTGGACAACACGAATGTCATCAAGCTTTTTCTTATCAGCTACATGCAAGTGATCCAAGATCCTTTTCCGGCTTCTCGCCTTGAACTTCAAGAATCTCGCATTCGAAGGCATACAGTCAATTATCTCCATAACAATCGATTGAGAGCTCGTGGTATGCAACCAATCCATTCCAAAGATAACATCAAAACTTCCTGCCGGGTTAGGCAAACAAGTCTATTTTGAACATGTTGATTTAACAAAACTAAGGTGCAACTTCGTAAAATGGTGTTTGGTACAAAACCAAGCAAATAAAAAACTATAATACCATGAATTATTCATGAATGTCATATTTATACAATGGACCGAATACGAATAGATATGATAGTCAATAGATAGACGTAAGAATCAAATTAAACCAAGTATTATATATATAAGATTATATATAATGCAATAATGACAATCGGAAAAGTAAGTAAGGATCAGGGAATACGCGCGCGTGGATATCGGATAGCGATGAAGGATTCTGTATTTAAAAATGAAAGAAAAGAAAACCTTTAAACTTTGTGGTTATAGACTAGGTTTTGAAAATGACCCAGTTCCCTATAACCTTGGCTCTGGTACCATCTGTAACACCCCCAAAATCAGGTAGCAGCGGAATGGTAACAATGGGGTGCTACGTCAAAGTACAACAATCAAGATATAGGAAACGACCATAAATGGACGTTTAAGACAAGATTCATTCGATGCCATAGCAAAATATCAGAGTTTATACATTAGGTCCTATATGTTTTATAAGTCATAAACATTTCACATACATTTTTAATTATACCAAAAACTTTATAATACCAAAAGATGACTTAAGTTCTTAAAGATAATAAAAGTTACATAGACTTTAGATAAAACACAGAATCCGTCTTCATTGATATCCGCCACGGCTCCCCTCCAATCTTCATGCCCTAGGACCTGAAATTACATGCTAAAAGTCAACACAAAGGTTGAGTGAAATCATAGGTTTATCGGTAAAAAGGGTGGACCACAAGATCGAAGTAATAGTAGACTCTGAAACACATTCAGTAGTCCAAAACGTTTATTATTGCACTAAGCTCATGACCCCGAAGCCTTAACTAGATTTGTGCCCCAATTAGAATATAGGATGCTTGCCAACAACCTAACACCTCTCAATGTTAAATGCACCTTGATCAAACTAGTGACCCAAGGAAAGGTGGGGATTGTCAGTCCCGATAGATCTATCCACAACACTCGCGCTTACTACAATAGCAATTAACAGTTCATGATAAATAGGGACTTCACGACAATAAGGTAACTTAGCAATAATATTCAGGCAGTAATCTGGATAGCATACACTTTGTAAACACTTTGAAAACACTTAGAAAAACACTTGTGTCCAATAGTAAAACAAGCAATGTAATTCACCTCGTAGATTTTGTAAAACAATCACGTAGTAAAAAGGGGGCTATGAACTCACCTCGAGTGAATGGTAATCAACAAGTATTCACAATAGAAAAATGCGTCACGAAGGAATCCGAAGGCAACCTAATCCAATATAGGTCGTATAAGTACTAAACACTTTGATTATTTATAGGTCGTATAGCTCATCATACTATCGTTCGGGCTATCATAATTAAGAGGTCATGTAGTGACGTATGAGGAGCTAGGACACTTTAAATCGTAAATCCAACAACTCGTCGATACGCCACCCCGAAGAGGCCTCATTATGAAACTCCCTAGTAATATAGTACTTTGATTAACTAATACCACATATAATTCTATATAGCTACATCACCATCTAATCGTTTTAGTGAAATCATATTTATAAAGTAAAAACGTTTATAAGTATACTTTAGTAAAACTGACAGATCTTTCTCGTTTTAGTCCCTTTCTTTTGTTTCTTACGTCCACCGCCTTCGTATTAAGACGAGTTATCAAAATATAACATTTTTCAAAATTTGAGTTTTTTGATGAATAGTGGATTTACTGTCATAACAGTTATATATTTATTTTTAATAAGTTAGTTATCGTAAATCTCGTAAATGTCGTAACTTATTCGTTTTAACTCTGTTTTTAGCGATTCTTTCGAGTACGTCTTCGTATTTAAAAGTTATATTTATTTATGATGTTTTTCCAAAAATAAAGTCCCTGATGAACAGTAACTTTTTATAAAATTATTTTTATAAAAGTATTAATTATCGTAAACTTGTAATCGTCGTATCTTTTTCGTTATAAATCGGTTTTTCGAGTTTTTTATTATTTTGGAATCGTCATGAGACGTAATATTTTTATAAAATATAAAATCAATGTCCAGAAATTCGGACCAAAACAGCCCCTTATATATCTTTTGAGTTTATTTGTTATAACTTTTTTTATATTCTTTTTAACTACAGGAAATTAAATCAAAAGTCTTCCACCAAGCCATTATACCATAAAAAAAAAATATATTCAACCACGTTAACACATGAATTATGTTGTACAAAATTAAATTTCACAAGCAAAATTATGTTTTACATGTTTAAAACATCCTAATGGTGATTTGCCATATAGAACTAATATACTCATAAAATCATGAAAATGAGAAGGTGAGGGATTATAGATAACCTTAAGGTGATAAATGATGATGAGAAATATAATCTAAACCCTTGTTTAGATTTTTAAACCAAGCTTGCTAGATTAGAAACCTTAATTTCCCAAGAAACCCTAATTTTCACTTCTTTGCTTCAACACTTGAAAATACTACCCTAAACTCAAACCATCTTAGTAGGTTCTTAGATATGTTGTGTGTATGCTTGTCTAAGTGTAGAAAAATTGTGTGGATTGAGTGGAAGAGTGTTTGAGCCGTGGGGGCTTCATGGAAAAAAGGGAGAGAGTTTTTGATCTTTACACCAAGTGTTAATGTAATGTATGTGTTTATCTCATATACATGTATATATAATCTACTAGTCAAATGATTGCAATATGTCAAGGAACACAAATGAGTTCTTAAGGAAAGTTGGTCAAAATCACTAGCTAAATTTCTAAGTCTAAAGATGTGTACATTGCTAGCTAATAAAGGCATATTTCTATGTCTCCTAAGGAGTGAATTATCCCATGATTTCAAGGATTGATGTCACTAGATATTTACTTGCATTATCTTGTATAAAATGAAAGATTGAAGGTATACGTGTATTTAATAAGTTGTAATAAATGTAAAGTTGTATACTTGAATAATTTGTATGTCTGTTTATTTCCTTTATTAATATGGGCGTCACATAGATAAACTTAGCAAAGTTTATAAACTTTGATCATTAGAAATAATAATGGTTATTGTTGAATGTATATTTATTTTGGTGGTTCGGTATCCTAAACGCAATTTATCGCGAAATGTAACGTTTTACGTAACCGATAAAAATAAAACATAATAAGTTAATTATTACTTTAGTAATAATAATATAATGATTACTTGACGTAAACTTTAATTTGTTTGGTGCCCGCCTTACCTAATTGTGATTTTAACTTACGGCGATTTAACTATATAAGAAGAATTAAAAGTATACGCGTATGCAAAAAAATAAAAGTAAAATTATGACGTCGTAAATGACCTGAAAATACGGAATGTTACACGATCTTCTTGATAGGGTTTCGCAGCTGCACTAGCCGTTCTCATTACCCGAGCGTCTCAAAGCAGACAACATGGTAAGAGTGAATCAGTTAGTTATTATCTCTCTGATTAAATTGTCAATTCATTTACTGGACCAAAATCGATATCCAGTTATCACAAGTTTGATTCATATAGAATCTCGCAAGTCACCTACCGCATAGCTGTTTGATGTTGACTCTGGAAGGATTTCCATCTTCACTGTGAATACTAAATAGTATCACTCGGATGTTCTGGCATAATCACAAGGATAATGCATAGGAATCTTGTTAACACTGGTGAACTTGAAGATGTCAACAAGTTTTGTTTATGAGATGTGTCCAATAGATTTATTTTATTGATCACTTTGGCTCTAGACTCGATTAGTGCGTTTTGGTTTTAGTACTCTGAGGTTGGAGCTGACTGCCACCTTTTCAATATCAACTAACTCGGAGTGAGAAAGTCAATAGAAGTCGTGTTGATCTCCATGACAAATGAGACAAGTATCTTTTGAGAGAAACTTGAATGGATGGGAAGGGTTGTGCATTGCATCATTGGGTCCATGATGTCTTGTCTTTTATACCAAAATTCATCTTTGTTAAAAACAGAGACATATGTATTGACCTGGTTTCCGCTAATGTATGTGGAGGATTCTTCTTTTCACCGTTATCCAATCTTTTTCCATTCTTCACCCCGTCAGTGCTACCAAGATGTCATTACTAACACCGTGTTGGATTGATTTCAGGTTAGCTCAACCTTTAATCGCATTATTCCCTTTTACTCATTCATCTCAATCATATCTAAGACTGCTATTTCTAACTATGATTGTCCTTGGGAGATCCCCCCGGTTCTGGTTGATTCTTAGGATTAATACTTAATCCTAACACCTATGAATTTAGGAATCGTTCATGAATTAAGATGTTGTTGGGTATAATATCGAACCATAAAACATTTTTCATAGATATAAAGCACGTTGATCGATTCGATCACTTAATTAATTTCAAGATCCCATGATAATTACATTTCTCTCCTTATTTTAAATACTAATGCACTTAGTTTTTGAAATACTAGGTGATTAAAATTTGTCATAAAAATTATGTGGGGAGAAAATATTATCAGCATGAATTATTTGGAACCGTTTCTTCTTGCTCCCTATTAATTTTACATATGTTTGACACAAAAAATGATACAATTGTCAAAATAATATAAATTAAGTGAAGGTAGTGTTGAGCACACAATTTTGAAAGATTATGAATGTCATTGAAGAATTCTTGAAAAATTGTGCTCATACACTGAATCATCTTATAACATACAATCTATTGAGTAGTCATTATTATTACTGAATTGTTATTAAGAGATTTTTGATAATGTGTTGAATACATAAGAATTGTCCATGTTGGAAGTATCCAAACACATTAAAACTTTTGTTTTTTCCAAAAAACCCCCGGTCGGAGGGTCCACTTCAAATATTGACTATTTTGAAAATAACACCAAATGTAAAGAACTGTCTTGTAAAACTTTAAAACCAAAGCTTACAAGCTTATAAACCCTAGATTAGGTTTGAAACCCTAATCTTCCCTTTTCTTCCTTAATCCTTGCAAATGATGAACCAATGCTTGTAAACACCTTAGTGTGTCTTAGGATTGATGTGTATAGGCTTGTATGGATTGTAGAAAATTTTTGTATGATTTGTTTATGAAGCTTATTTGAGCCGTGTATGATTTGTTTATGAAGCTTATTCACATATGAAGGCATGTATTTATAGGAAGGGTGAAAAGATATTTGTAGTTGCTTACTTTGACTAGAAAGTCCAAGGGGGGGACATGGTTGGGGCGTGGGTTCAAGGGGACAAGAAAGGAGGGAAACAAGGACTTAATGGCTAATGTTTCTTGGTCTCTTGGTTCCTCCTAATGGGAATCATCCCATGAAATCAAGGGTTAGTGTTTCACTAGCTTATTTTTCTTTTCTATTATGTTTACTTGTGATTTATAAAAGAAAAGTGTAAGTGAAAGTTTTATATAAAAATGTAATGTGTAGTTTTTATTTAAAAGGTATACTTGTAATGTCTTGGTATTTTGTAAAGTATTTGTTATCTTGTATAATCATATGAGATGTGTATAAATATATACATATGCATAAAGTTTTATAAACTTCGATCATTGTATATAAACGTAGGTATTTGTTGAAGCGTACGTTAATTTTTAGGGTTTCCGGGAAAACCTAATTGTCATTTATCGCGAAACGTAAACACTTTCACGTATCCGATAAAATAACTTGTGTTAATATAAAAATTGGTGAAAACGGGACTTGTCAAAGCTTTTTGATTCTTTAGTATTCCTTGACGAACACTTTGCTACTTTTCGAGGTAATTAGTCGAGGGGGTTCGAGATTCTTAGTTTTCTTGAGTGTTTACTTCATAACATTGCGTGAGGACACGGCAATACCTTAGTATGGGGGATTTTGGTATGTGCTTAATTACACATACCATTTTCCATTAAAAAAGGACTTAAATGACTAAAAACGTACCAAAAATACATTGTATTTGTATGTTTTGCTTTTGAATTATGCAGGAACGGATATTCAAAAAGAAAGCCAAAAACAAACAAAACCAAGCACGGAATGGAAAAGACAAAATCAAATCAAAGTCAAAAGTCAACCAAGTGAAGAAAATACAACTTAAGGGACTAAAATTGCCAAACCTCAAGTTGTATTTCAAGGGTTAAAAGACAAGGGTCGAAATTGCAAACCGGGCGAAGTTTTGCAAAGAAGTTATAAAACTTGAGGGGCCAAAGCTGCCAACCTACCCAAAATAACCATTTTCCCGCCCAACAAAACCCCAGGTACAACTAGGGATGTCGTCCCATACTTCTACCCTGCAAAACCACTCAACACCCTAGATAAATCATTTCAACCACTCCTCTATCAACCCCCCCCCCCCCAGCTGTATAAGTGCCATGTTGGCAATCCTTCACCTCTTTCCAAGCTTTTCGACGGCTGTGATTGACTCCAAAGAAGCACAAAAGAAATTGAAGGCTGGGATTTGTTTTAGAATCTCCTCACACAACAAGCACACTTGGTTTTTGTCTCTACAAAGAAACACAGAAGAAAGAAGTCGAAAAGAAGAAGACTTCGGCTATAAATAGAGCCTTTTGTAAGCCTTTGAGGCAACTAGTTAGTTTTTAATCTTAGAATATCTTAGCTTAATTTTCAATATATCTTAGCTTATTTCAGTACTTAAAGTCATTTACAGCTTTTACTTTCAGCTTTGTAACACTTTCAAGTTTTAATGCAAATTTGAGGTTAAGTCAATTTACAATTCCAAGTATTAAGTTTCTTAATTGTGCTGTTTTGTGTTCAAAAAGCTCTCAATACAGCTTGTTTATAAGCTGCTTTAATTAAGTAAATTTAAAAAGTTAAGTAGTTAAGAGAAAATCACAAAAATCACTCTCAAATACACCACAGCTTATTTTATGGATGATAAGCCAGTTCTGGATGGGCTTATGGACACTACTAGCTTGTTTTATACAAGCTAGAGCTTGTAGATTCTTGGTTTAGCCCTGTTTTGAGCAAGGGTGTTGTAAGTCTCTCTTTCTCTTATTTCTCTTAGTTACTGCAGAACTGCTTATAGTGCGTATTTGTTACCTATAATTGCTTATTTATGCTTAAACATGATGTCTAGTGCCTATTTTGCTTAATTGTTAGTTTAGAAATAGTTTGTGTCACTTTCTGAGTTAATACTGGTAGTATGCTTAGTTAAAACTGTTAGACTAATTCAGTTTATTTAAGTGCTTATTCTTGATTATAAGTGTCTTATTGTGTTCTTTGATAATCTGTTTTTAACAACTTAGGACCAAATCAGCTTAAACTCAGCTTAATATATAATGAAAAAAAAGAAAAATTGATTTTTGAAAAAACTTTAAGGGGTGTTGGAACAAGCAATACTAAACCCATGTTAGTATGCTAGTTCTCTTTTGGATTGTAAGCTTGCAGTAACTAACCTCAAAGTAGCAGTACTAACTTCCAGGTTAGTATAGTAGTTAATATGTTTGTGCAATTTTTTGGCGTATTAGTTATTTTTTCTGCTTATTTACGATTTGCTTAGTTTTTTAGTGTAGATTAAGCCCATTTTTCTGTTTAATGTCTTCGTAGAGCTTATTTAGCTTAATAGCCTTTTCAAGTAGTTTTAAGAGGTTTATCAGTTTTTAGTTTTTAGCTTTTTCACAATTCTAGTTTATTATGTTGATTATTCACCTTATGCCTGAGTGCTTATTAGGGATAGTTAAATATCTGTTTTAGCTTATTTGCTTATTTCTTATTTCATTGTGTTTTATTAAAGCCAGCAGTACTAAATCTAAGCCAGCAGTACTAACTCAAAGCTAGCAGTACTAACTCTAAGTTAGTACTGCTGAGTTTCTCTTGCTTAATTTAGCTTTATTGATTTTTGAATTTGCTTATTTAGGGTTAGTTTAGCTTATTAGATTTGTCTAGGCCTGTTCTAGCTTATTTACCTTGCTTATCTTTGTTTGCATTTGCTTATTAGGTTTAATGCCCAACTTGCCTGTTCCATTTTCCATTAGCTTATTTGAGCTCAAACTGCTTAGCAGTTTAGCATTTTTATTACTTTAGGGTTTAATTTTTGATAATTTAGTTTTTTTTAGCTCGCGTTTTTACATTCCCGTCTCATTTTAGGTTTAAATCTTTAATAGCTTTCGTCGTCAGGATTTCCTTAATTGCTTTTGCATTTTAATTAGAAAAATCAAATCTAAATCTTTGTCATTCAAACATTAAATATCAATTCGTTATTCGACTTTCCATTCAAGCCTCGTTGGGACATAACGACCCGGGAAATCAAACTTCCGGAAACATATATATTTTATTTAGGGAATTTTGACTTCTTGCCTTGGTCAAAGGCAATTGGTTGAATTTTTCCTATATTATTATATATATATTATTGATCGAATCAGTCGACTTGGAGCCCGACGAATGGATCAAGGATAGCAGATGCTCTAAACATATGACAGGCAACTGAAAGCTCTTCTCCACTTACAAGGCATATAATAGAGGTAATGTCATTTTTGGTAGTAATCTTCGCGGTAACATCACTGGCAAAGGTATGATTTCTAATGACTCTCTCAAAATAGATAATGTAGAACATGTTGATAACTTAGGATTTAATTTGCTAAGTATAGGACAAATATGTGACAATAAGTGTAGAGTAACTTTCTCTGAACATGATAGTGAAATCACTAAGGATGGTAAAGTCATAGGTAGAGGTATTAGGAAGAAAGGCTTATATGTGATGAAATTAGGAAATAAGCCTAAGGATCAAATTTGTCTAACTACGATTGATGAAAATTCCACCTTGTGGCATAGGAGATTAGGACACGCAAATATGCGTCTCATTCAATCGTTAGCCTCTAAGGAATTAGTTAGAAACTTACCTAATCTTAATTTGATCAACATTTTTATGATGCTTGCAAAATTAGAAAACAAGCTCACGCTAGTCACAAAGCTAAGAATGTAGTCTCAACGACTAGATGCTTATAACTTCTCCATATAGATCTCTTCGGTCCATCCGCCGTACGGAGTTACGGAGGAAACCGTTACACCCTAGTCATAGTAGATGACTACTCTAGGTATACTTGGACTAGATTTCTTAAGGATAAAACCGAAGCTTTCGATGAATTCGAAATATTTAGTAGGAAAATCCAAAATCAATTAGGTTGTTCAATAGTGTCAATTAGAACCGACCACGGTACAGAATTAAAAACTTTTAAATCAAATACCCGAACAATTGTGACTTAATATGGAAAATACTAAATATAATCTATGACTATTAAGACAATATAAATCATAAAGAAATCATGTAGTCACAACACAAGCATACACAACAATCCATAACATAAGCATAATTAAAGCATAAAGAGATAACGGTATGTAAAGAGAAAGCAAACTGAACATGATGATTTATAGTGGTTCGGTCATAGAGCTCCTCTCCGCCCTACTCCACTCTTCGAGTACCTAACTCGAGAGTTACTTCACTAGACCAACAAGCTCCCTTCTCGGCGGAGAAAACCTTACATAACGTTGCTTACACTTTATCCGGTACTAAGCTAAATACCGAGTCCTTACACAAAGGGTAGAACCAACCCAAAACCCCGTTATGTTTTATGGCCTAACATAACAAACCTTATATTTTATGACACAAACACATAAACCATCTAAAACAATGTGATTACAATAGTGAATATAATAAAGATCCAAGACATATGTGTTACTTGGATATGAATGCCTAATCTATATGAACTTCCATTGATATGAAGCCTTCAAATGGATGATGATGATGAGATCTTCAATCTTGTAGATCTACATATATGTATGCTTTGTGGTGGGTGGAAATGGCATGATCTTCAAGGCTTGCTTTGGTGAATCATCATGAAAGTATGCTTACAACAAGATGAGTGTTAAAAGCATTATGATCATATAAACATGGGGTGTTTAAAATGAAAACCTACAGATCTAAATGAGTGAAAAATGGTAGAAAAAGTGTGTGAAAAGTGGTAAAAAATGGATTAAAAAGGCTTATCTATTTATAGGAAAAGCTGAACAGAAGTTCACCAATGGAACCGGCTTGTAAATCAAAGGGAACCGGCGGAACTGGTCTACAGTAACAAAATCCAAATTTTGATTTGCAAAATCTAGAAAGATCTTATGAAATCTTGGAGAGATTTTTCCAGATTTGGTAAGATATGGTGATGTCATGGTTGAGGTAAAATTACAAGCTTTTTTTCTTTTAAAGAAATATGTTAAAGTAAAATGTATATATTCTTAAAAAGTAAGTTACTTATGTTTAAAAATATGCAAAGTGTGAAATGAGGTTTGATCATAATGCAACATAACAAACATGTACGAACCTGTATTGTAACATATGAGGAATCAAGACGTGGAGATGTGTTGATGTATATTGACACAAAATATAATTACGAGTAACTTTACAATTTATTTCAAGTATTACAAGTTACATGTTTGTCATTAACAAAACAAACGAGACTGTGTAGATTAAATACCGTAATATTTGCACTAACAAGTAGTAATTGATGCACTAGCAGTATTAACTCCAATATCATGACCATACCTCCCCTGAGTCTCTGAATCCTTTTGAAACCATGAAATCCCTTCGTCTTGGTTAATTTCATGGCCTGAAGTTGGGCACTGGTGACCAAGTAGGTGGTTGTAGGTGTCTTGCGACTGGTATTGTGGATGCATTTTGGTTTAACCTCGTGGGCCTTCCTCTTGGTGCCATTTTCTTAAATAACAAGAAAATCATTAATACCCGTAGATTCAAAAAATCTTAACCATAACCGATGGTCGACATAATAAATAAAACGATGATCACGCACATGGTGAAATACACAAACAATATTGTAATAACCAATCGACATTTATTCACAATAAATTCGATTTTTATATAAAACATAATCCATCATTTCCATATATAACCTGGGAAAAATAATACATGATTGGTTTAGATACAATTACGACTCACAACACTTAGGTTACAAGACAAAATAACCATTAAAGCCTTTACTAGCCGAGATATACTGTAATACATAGTAGGCTGTTACAGGTCGCCGATATATGGAACAAAAGATCCTAAACCAAAGTAGTAGTAAAACAAAAGGTCTATACAATTGCTAGCTGGGAATACCCATTTAATTCTTATAGACTGTACAGTAGTACAGTCATAAACCAGTCTCAAGAACTGCTACTGGCTCTCTGGTAGCTCTGGCTCTGCAGGGATCCTTAGAAGGATCCCTGCTGTCTCCTGAAGCTCGACCATGAGTCTTGAGGGGTCCTTCACTATCTTTAGTGCCTCCACTAACTGTCTCTGTCTCCGATGGTCTGCTTTCAGCAGATCTGAAATCACCGTCTGTCTCCTACGGTCTGCTGCCTGCAACTCAGCGATCTCGGACTGCTGAGCCATGACCGTAGTCTGAAGTGATATGCCATCGGACGTACCTGATTAGCCAAAGCATCCATCGACTGTGCCCAAGCGGCACGAGATGCTTTGGCCTCCTCCTCCATCAGAAGGGCAGTGCGTCTATGGAATGGCTACCCTTGTTACAACCATTGTTGATCGGGGCTCTAAGGTTAGAGCTCGGGTTATGTCGTGGCCTCATCAGCTGAGAATATATGATCTCATCCTCCTGGTCAACAGTAGTAGCCAACTCAGTAACCCTCTGATTGACCCCCTCTAGGGTGGTCGGTGCAATCTCCTGGATGGCTCCACAGGATCCCTGTATCCGTAATACCATAGCCTAACTCTCTAGACGTCTGGCGTCCTGGAGCGGCATCTAACATATCAGCAAATCCATAAAGGTCTGCCCTAGCTGTGGTAGGTCCAACCTGCCTAGCAGCACCAGCTGTCGAATGTTCCCCTTGACACTCGTAACCAGGACCAGGAGTTTAGTACGAAACACTGGCCTTCTTCGAAGCGGTAAACAAATCTCAGGCCTCTCAGGCTCACGAATAGGAGATGGTAGTGTAATCTCTCTTGTCTATACCAGCAGCTCGGTGTTCCCAGAGAGATCCCTCAACATATGTAGGGCTATTGGGTGGTGGTGATAGTATAGGTAATGGCGAAGAGGGTATCTAAGGAAGTGGTGATGAGTATCGAGAGAGAGGTGATGGTGGTAGGTGGAGTAAGTAAGGTAACAATTTTCAGCAACTCCTCGGAGAGGAACTGGTTGCGGGCGCATGGGGTCGGATGGACATCCTAGCCGTGATGCGATAAGCAAGGTATGGGTCCTGGTCAGCTGAATAAGCAACAGCTGCAGGGTCGGCAGGAGCTAAGTGCTCCTCCTCCTCTGCATCATCATCATCATCGTCAGATGGCTCCTCATCATCCCTGTCGTCTCCTCTGTCAGCAGGATAGTCGGTTGGATCCTCCTCAGGATCCTCCTCATCATCCTCCTCTGGGTCCTCCTCAGGGTCGGACTCTGGTATATACCCTGGTGACTGATGAGTAGGTGAGTCAGCAGCAGGCATTGGCTGCTCCTCAGCCGGGAATACCTCATCGTCCACTGGTAAGAACTCCGGGTAAACAGGCTCTGGAACAAATGGTATGTAAATAGGTGAAGGTTGGTGCTCTTCTGCTCCTCGGCCAGTGCACGTTTATCGGAGATGGTGGATCCTAAAAAATAAGTCCCTCGACTCCTGGTGATCCTACGTCAGATAGGTCCTCATTCGGGGCATGGATATCTTCAGGATACGTAACTGAGAATCTTCCGAATCCGAATGCTTGAAACTGAAACTCAAAAAGTGACTTATATATGTATATTAATATAAGGACTTATTATCCTTATTTACGTAGATATATTATAAAAAACGTATAAAACTCTATTATGCATGTATATAGCCTAACCTGACTAAGAACCAATTTGTATATGAATACCCCGTAAAAAACCCTTTTGTATGTATGCACATGTTTTGAATCGGTTATAGTCCAGCAAAAACATTTTGACCTGGTTCTCTATAACCTTGGCTCTTGATACCAATCTGTAACACCCCCAAAATGGGTTGCAACCGGTAATAAGGATCCGGGGCATGTTACTTCAAGATCAACAACACAAGATATATATAAGATACGACACAAAATGGTCGTTTAAACTGATTACATTGGATTTATTTTACAAGCACATAATACAAAAGCATAAAGCTTACTTGTTCCTTGTTTAATATTACAAAAAGACAGCAATACATTTCCCAAAATTATGATGCACATAAAATCTTTACATGTGTGCAATCCAAACTGTAAGCCAATGCATCCTTGGCACCCGTGCCTATTGACCTCCTGAAAACATTGCTTAAAAACGTTCAACAAAAAATATTGGTGAATTATAGTTTATGTATTTAAACTTATTGCCAGGACCGCAGCAAGACTTTCCCTGATGTTACAACATATGCAACAATCATCAAAACCCCCCCCCCCCCCCCCACCCCCCCCCCCCCCCCCCCCCCCCGATTACTGTTTGCACTAAGCTCATGACACTGAAGCTCAACCTATATTTGCTATTTTAGCAGTTATTTTGCCCGTACAGATGTTGTAACCCACAACATCCAAGTCCGACATGGTAAACGTTCGTTCCTGGTGATAGCTAATCACCCAAACGGGGAGGTTAATCCCAAGATCATATTGTATAAATTCGGCTTACATAATGCAAAATCAACAACTTCATCTATGCAATTGATAGTTCATGATAATGGGCTTAGGAGGGTTATCGCTACTTAGGCAAACACATAATCAATATACTTTAAACACTTGCGTCAAATTTATAAAACAAAGCATGTTTTCACCCCAAATAATAGTAAATCAGTAAAACTGTAAAAAGTGGGGTATGAACTCACCTTGAGTATGGAAAGTTCCAAATAATCACAAGATAAAACGTCACGCAAAACGTTTTGATGCATCCTATTTAAATTAGGTCGTATAAGTACCGGTACTTTAATTCAAATAACATTGAATATAATCTTTTGTTGGTTACTAGTACTATCGTTCGGGCTATCATTATTTAAGAGGGTCATGACATGACGTTTACGAGGAGTTAGGACACTTTTAAATCGTAATCCAACAACCGTCGATACGCCATCCGCCTAGAGGCTCATTATGAAACTCCCGAGTGGCCTCTTACGTCCACGGTCTTCGTCTGTTAAGACGAGTGATCAAAAAATTATTAACATTTTTAAGTTTTTAAGATTTGGTGGTGATAGTAATTTATGTTACAACAGTTAGTTTGTCGATTTTTTAGTTTTAATTAGCGTAAACTTGTAAACGTAATAAAACTTTATTCGTTTTCATCCCGATTTTTAGTGATTCCTTCGAGTAAGTCTTTATTATTAAAAAGATGTATTTTTATTTTATAAGTTAATCCCACTGATGAATAGTGTTTTTACTGTCATCGTTATAAAATTACTTTTATTAAACTTTAATATATCGTAAACGTCGTAGTTTATTCGTATAGTTCCGTTTTTAGCGATTCTTTCGGTACGATCTCGTAAATTATGTTATAATCATATTTTAGTCGTTTTTAAAAATATTAGTTTCTGTAATGAATAGTAAATTTTTTTATAAAATCGGTTTTATAAAAGTATGTATCGTCTGTAAACTCGTAAAATTAACGTAATCGTCTATCGTTATTATAAATCGGTTTTCGAGTTTCTTATCATTTTGGGATTCGTCACGTGACGTATTATTATTATATATGTCAAACCACTTTTATGAATTTCGGATTCAAAACAGCCCTAAGTTATTTATAGTGTATATCTTTATAAAAAAAACTTGTTTTTTTATGTATTATTTAATGTAGTAGTTTACTTTAAAAACCCTATAGCTATTTTTAACTTATGTGATACTTTTAATAAGGTCCAAGTTCATCCATAGCCTTTTAAAGTCATTGTAACAAGTTTAAACAATTTAGTTAATTACTTTTCTATTTGAATAAATTATGAAACCTTATAAAACCCTATTATTACTAAAATGACTTATACTTAAAACCATATGTTACACATACTTTTACCATTTGTTTTTTCCATGATATATATAACATCATGTCATAAGAATAAGTGCCTAAATTCATAAACATTAGTGAAAAAAAAATCATTTAACATTATTAAAAAGTCTCTTTGTGGTGATTTAGCCCTATTAAATATATCACATAAAATCATAATAAATAAAAAGTATTGAGAATTGGAAGACCTTAGGTATGAATGTAGAGATGAGAATGAATGGCTAAACCCGTGTTTAGATTCAAAACCAAGGATTACAAGATTATAAACCCAAGATTAGGTTGAAACCTAATCTTCCCTTTTCTTCTTAAATCCTTGCTAATGAAGAACCAATGCTTGTAAACACCTTAGTGTGCCTTAGGATTGATGTGTAAAGGGTTGTATGGATTGTATAAAAATTTTGTATGGATTGCTTAAGAGTGCTTAATATGCCGTGGGTTTTGGGTGAGATTAAAGGGAGAGAAAGGAAATGACATTTTTGTTAACGTAATAAGAGTAAGAAACTTCACATATGCATGCATGTATATATAGGGAAGAGGTAAGAGATATTATAGTTGCAATATTGACTAGGAAAAGTCCAAGGGGGGCGGGGTGTCTTGGGCTTGGGATTCAAGGGGGACAAAGGGAGGAGTGTTTTAAGGGTTTTTTTAAAGCTATATGTTTCCTTGGTTTCCTATCATGGGGAATCATCCCACATGATTTCAAGGGTTAGTGTTTCTAGTTTATTTATTTTTTATAATGTTTACTTGTGTTTTTTTAAGAGAAGTGTAAGTGAAGTTTTATATATAAAAAGTAAAGTGTAGTTTTATAATAAAAGTTTACTTGTAAAGTCGAGTGGTTATTTTTGTAAAGTTTTGTTATCTTGTGTATACTTATGAGACGTGTATAAATATATACATATGCATAAAGTTTTATAAACTTCGATCTTTGTATATAAACGTAGGTATTTGTGAATGCGTAGTAATTTTTAGGGTGTCGGGGAAAACCTAATTGTCAATTTATCGTGTTGGAAACGTAAACACTTTCACATATCCGATAAAATAACTTGTGAAATGTTAATAATTATTCTCAAAATAATTTCTTAACCCTCGTTTGATGTAAACAATAAATTGCTTGATGCCCGTTTACGTTAACTGATCATTTTTAGCTTACGCGGGATTTTACGTCACGAATTTCCATTAAAAACGAGACGGTACAATACTAAAAATAAATGGTGCTTTATTAACGTTTTTTCGGACATATGTACCTAAAAACACAAGGTGTTATAGAACTTCTCTTCTCCCTATACACTTGAACAAAATGGTGTAGCTGAAAGGAAGAATAAAACTCTCATTAAGGCTGTTAGAACAATGCTGAATTGATCAGTACTTTCTCTTTACTTTTGGGCTGAAGCAGTCAGAATAGCTTATTATACTCAAAATAGATCAATCATTGTCAAAATACATGATAAAACTCCCTATGAGATATTCAGAGAAAGAATCCCTGATATCAGCTATTTTCATGTGTTTGGATGCCCTACGTTTATTCACAATCACAAGGATCATCTAGGAAAATTTGATGTTAAGGCCGATGATGGTTATTTCTTAGGATACTCGTTTGTCTCAAAAGCTTACAAAGTCTTTAACATAAGAAGACAACAAGTTGAGGAGACTTATCATGTTACATTTTATAAGAGTATGGAAGCCATCAGGTTTACCAATACATCAATGGATGAGATTAGAATTGATGATTCCTTTAAATATCTCCTAATGAATTTATTCATATTTGAGGATGATCCCATCTAGACAATATTAAGGCAAATTATGATATCTCATTACTATGTTTATTCCTCATGGTCGTTCACAACTGTAACTTACCCAAATGTTTTGACGTGATTGCTTCAAAACAAGCTTGATATACCTCATCACTAAGGATGCTAAAGGTTCTCCTGACTTAATCAACACTGAAGGAACTCATGAATAAAATGTCCAGGATGAACAAATTATCACCCAATCTACTTAAGGTCCATCAGGGAACAATACCGAAGTCTCAAAGTCTAATATTGAATCTTAAGTCCTATGTCCCTTGTTCATATATCCAAATCAAGCTCTACCAAATTCTCATCTGTTCCTCATCAGGATAGATGGTCAAAAGAAAAACACATTGAACTTGTGAATATCATTGGTGATCCTGGTGAAGGCATGCTTACAAGAATGTCTATTTTTGCTAGTGAATGTCTATTTGCTGACTTTCTCTCTGAGATAGAACCTAAAAAGGTGTTTGAGGCACTGAAGCACTTAGGATGGGTTGATGCCATGCAAGAAGAATGAATTAGTTCTATAGAAATAAAGTATGGACTCTTGTTCCACTCCCTTATGGAAAAAAAGCCATAGGCTCCAAATGGGTTTTTAGGAACAAGAAAGATGAGCATGGTATAACCACCAAAAACAAAGCAAGACTGGTTGCACAAGGTTATAGTCAGGAAGAAGGAATTAACTATGATGAAACCTTTGCACCAGTTGCAAGGATATAAGCCATCAAAATATTCCTTGCCTTAGCTACATACATGAACTTCATAATTTTTCAAATGGATGTCAAAAGTGCATTCCTGAATGGTAAACTAAAAGAAGAAGTCTATGTTAAATGCCTCCTGGCTTTGAAATAGCAGTGGTACCCTGACTATGTCGGCACGCTTGCTAAAGGCCCTTTATGGACTGAAACAAGCTTCTAGGGCATGGTATGAGACTCTATCTACTTTCTTTATTCAAAATAAGTTTGTCAGGGGAAGAATAGATAACACATTGTTTATCTATAAATCAAAAGGAGATGTTCTCCTTGTTCAGGTGTATGTAGATGACATCATATTTGGCTTAACACGTTATAAACTTTGTAAACAGTTTGAGAAATTGATGATAAAGAAATTTTAAATAAGTATGATGGTGAGGGGGGAGAGAGAGGGGTGAGCGGTGAGGTCTGGGTAGTGGGATGTCTGTTGGGAATGTAGACTGCAAATCACGCAGGATGACAAAAGGATTATCCTTTGTCAAGAAAAGTACACTAGGGAACTTACTAAAAAAAATTGATATTTCTGATGTGCTTTAGTGAAAAACACCATGGTTTCTTCAGACAAAAATTTAGGTACCTGATCTTGCTGGCAACCCAGTCAATGAGACCTATATAGGGGAATGATTATGTTACTGATGTACCTACTATTAACAAGGCTGATATCCATTCCTCCACTGTCTTATGTTGTCTATTATTAGTCTAATCCAAAGGTATAATAAATTTAACTGCTATGAAACGAGTAAGTCGTTCATGTCATGTAACCCATTGGCCAATAATTATTTCGTAAAAATAATACACAAACGGTGTCTAGTGCGTATTATAATAGACATAGTTGAAGGACTGTTTCAAGGCTATCTCTAAGATGATTCTTTTTTATACAATTGGTTGTATGAAATAGTTTCATCCATTCAAATTATTTGTTAGTTACGTGTCAAGTTTTATAGTGATCGGTTATTATCTAGTCATAACAATTTAATTAGTGGTGGTTATGTAACAAAATACAATTTTATAAACCATAGCCAAAAATGAAAACGCTGAATTAAAGCGATGAGATATTTCGATTGTCGTTTATATATGATGTCATATAAATTACGTAGTACATCAATAATAGAAAGGGAAGATAATCATGCTATACAGCCATACAGGGGAACCCATATATATTTATATACTAACATGGAACAATAATTGACAAATTAGGTGAACATTCAATAGGTGACAGAGAAGCAAGGGATTAATTTATAGTAATATATTATACTCCGTACAAACGTAAACCAACCCCTACTCAACGTACTTGTGGTGCAAACGGCTCTTTGGGTTTATGGAATAAGGTTGCCTTCGATAAAGATTACCTAGGAGTTATGCCTAAGGTGATTCAGTTTCCGGAGCTTGCTCCATCCACTAGCCACTTGTTGTACTTTTTAATGAAAATTTTCCGTTAAAAGAGTTCCCGCTTAACTTAAGACGTTCTTTAATTCTTGACAGCGCGTTGTCACTACAAACTGCTAACTGATCAGCTCCTTCATTACCTTAATGTTCGAGCATTAAACTTTTTAATGAAGTAAACCAAAATTCCTAAAAGAATATATCTGTTCAGAAGAATAACTCTATGTCAATCAAAATTCCTAGCTAGAAAGAAGGTCTTATCAATTTCTATAAAGTTCTCTAACTCTCAACTGTTCATATGATCTTGTTTTAGTATATAATAATCTGTCTATGTGTGAATACATCATGTTTATTGATTTTTTAGGCCAACTAATGGTAGCTAGTAGTGGGTGTTGTTTAAGTCTTTAATTAGCTGGATGAATTAATAAAACGAATATTATTACTGGATACATGTGTGTGTATATACGTGTTTGTTACTTAATTACTGGATACTTGTTAAGTTGGCTTTTAATTTGTTTGTAATAAAATAAGACTTTAAATTTCAATTCATGTTAATTAATCACAAAGTCAATGTCTACGGTAAATAGAAATTGTAAGAGGAATATGTATAAGTTATATCGTGTTTATTAGATGAATATATTTGTAACAACTATAGTTAGGCTATGTTGGTTGTTGTGTGTCCCAATCAGGGTAAAGACAATCAATGACTTAGCTACGTACCAAAGATGGTTATCGGATATCACTTGAAATCGTGTAATCACTTTTCAAAGAAGATTATTCGACCATATATTTGGGTATCACGAATACCTCTTTGAGATAAGACCAAGTGTTTGTTCTTGTTCTATGCATAGATCAAGAACCTCGCGTTTCTATGTGTTTATGTTTTGTCTTATGTTTGCACACCTCTCACATGCAATTTGTGATCCTTATTTATAGGGAAAAACTCAAAACCCTAGTCAAAGATTTATGAGATATTATAGGAGACATAATCTCAACCATAAATAGCCTTTTTGATTTCAGCAATAGTGATTACATGACCATATCAATCGTGGTCATTAAATGTGATTGTAACTTACCATAAGAAACGGTCAAATCAGTCACAAGTCATTGAATTCATTCCAATGAGTTATCCATTGAGTGTCTTGAACCATAAGCTAACCCACTAAGGAGCATACCCGCTGAAGGTTCAACCTGAACCAACTCACTGATGAGTTAATCAGCTGAGGATACTTCCTCTGATGGATTACTCCCTGATGGTATCCTTCAGCCTAAGCTTAAGCCATCAGACTGATGAATATCCTTCAGTCCAGAGTTACTCACTGAAGAGTGAACTCACTGAAGTTCATCAGTGGCTTGAATTCTTTTTTACCACTATCAGAGTCAAGGCGTTCAGTGACCTATGGGTGTACACTCGGTACCTCCAGTCCTATTACCCGGTATGAACTGAACCCTCAATTGAACTAAATTTCTAACAATCATCCCCAATTTAGTACAATATCTTTGCATGAAAAATTGAACAATAAACAAACAAGTGCATAAATGAAATTGTCTTGAGGATTGAATTTCCATCTTAGTAAATACACGTTCAAATATTTGAGAATCAGGGTGTTCTAAGAATGGAACCCTTCAACCATTGGAACATCTGAAGGTACATACACACAAGTTTTCAAACACATAAGAAACTCTTGACACTATACAAGCCATGTGTCCATATCCAATTCATAAATGTTGTAAGAGCCAAAGTCCATGCTTTCTGAGGCGGCAAAACTTCAACATTTACATAGGTGGTTCCTCTTTATTCATACTCCTGCTAAGCATTTTTTCAAGAAATTAACCATTGAGAAGTAATGACTTCATCCTCCTTTATCAGCAGGTTCCAAGCACATTCTTGGGATGATATGTAAATACATGTGCTTCAGTCCACTGAACGTTCAGCTTTCCACATTGAACTCAGCTATCAAGTTTCCTTAGTAGGGAGTTGGGTGTCCTAGCATTCAGCGACTCAGTTGAACTTTAATCCCATCCCTTCAGCAAACTTTATAACCAAGTCTCTAGCCAGTCCCTTCGTCAAGTGATCAGCTAAGTTTTGTTGAGACCTCACAAACTCTATAGATACCACCTCATTCGTGATTAGCTCACGAATCATGCTATGTCTAACACCTAAGTGTCTAGACTTCCCATTGTACATCTGGCTATAAGCCTTTACCAATGTAGCAGCACTATCACAGCGGATAAAAATAGGTGCTATAGGTTTGAACCACAATGGAATCTCAAAGAGCAAGTTTTTCAACCATTCAGCTTCCTTACCAGCAGCTGCTAAAGCTACAAATTCAGATTCTATTGTTAAACCGGTAATGCAAGTTTGCTTCTTAGAAGACCATGAAATTGCGCCACCACCAAGCAGGAATACCCAGCCACTTGTAGACGAATTGTCTTCAGTGTTGCTGATCCAACTTACATCAGTGTAACCTTCCAACACTGAAGGATAACCAGTATACATCAATCTATAGTCCATGGTTTTCTTTAAGTACTTCAATACCCGTTGAAGTACCAGGATTACTAGTATACATGCTCAGTTTACCCACATCAAAAGCAATATCAGGCCTTGTACAATTCATGGCATACATTAGGCAGCCAATCACCCTAGAATACTCAAGTTGAGATACAGCCTGGTCATTATTGGGCATCAGCTTCTCACTTGTATCCATAGGAGCACTCATTGGAGTGCAATCAAAGTAATTGAATTTCTTCAGTACCTTCTCAATATAGTGAGACTAAGAAATTGCTATTTATTTACTTTTATGTTTAATCCTTATACCCAGGATAACATTAGCCTCCCCCATGTCCTTCATAGAGAACCTTGATAACAAAAATTCCTTTGTCATGTCAACCTAAACTTGGTTAGTGCCAAAGATCAGCATGTCATCAACATATAGGAAAATGATGACTCCTTTACCAAATTGATGAAATTTGCTATATACACATTTGTCAGCTTGGCTAAGTAAATAACCATTAGACAAAACCACTTCATCAAACTTTTGATGCCATTGCTTAGGTTCCTGTTTCAGTCCATATAGAGACTTAATCAGTTTACACACCTTGTTTTTATTGCCAGGCATGATGAAGCCTTAAGGTTGGTTCATATAAACCCCCTCTTCCAGTTCACCATTCAAGAAAGCTGTCTTCACATCCATCTGATGAATAATCGGATTGTGAATTGATATCATAGCAATCAGCAGTCTTATGGTACTGATACATGCCACTAGAGCATAAGTATCAAAGTAGTCTATCCCTGACTTTTGCTTAAAGCCCTAAATGACCAGCCTTGCCTTGAACTTTTTAACAGTTCCATCTACCTTCAGCTTTCTTTTAAAGATCCATTTGCAACCAAGAGGTTTACAACCTGGAGGTAGATCAGCCAACACCCAAGTGTTGTTGCCTATGATGGAATCCATCACATCATTAATTACTTCTTTCTAGAAAGCCACATCCTCAGACTTCATTGCTTCATCAAATGTTTTGGGATCATCCTCAACATTAAAGCAATAGGAGTGTTGATCAGAGACCTCATCTCTTATTCCTTCAATTAAGTATAATTGAAATTAAGGCCCAAAATTCTTTAGAGTCCTATTCCTTTTGCTTTTTTAAGCTCAGGTTCAGGTTGCTGAACAACCTCTTCAGTGACCACTTTAAGGACCACTGAGCCACCAATGTATTCAGTTCCATTAGGAATCCTGAGATTTGGTCTAGGGACTAAAGAGAATATATTCTCATCAAAGATAACATCCCTTATATAACCACAATTATTCAAAACACTACTGGAAACTAATTTCTTCCTTATATTAGGAACAAGTAAAACATTAAACAATGAAACAATCTTTCCTGAACTAAAACTAGGATCTACACAACCACGTCCATGCACCAGGGCTGTTGACTCATTTCCCATGTGAAGAATAGATCCATCATTCAGTGGCTCATAGGTCTTGAACCAGCATCTATCTTTACACACATGAACTGTTGCTACTGAGTCAACCCACCATACAACATCATCATCCTGCACAAAGTAAGCCTCATATACATATGTAACATAATAAACCTGGAGAGATTTATTGAACATATTCTAACCATTCAGTGAGTTGGATGAACCATCTACCAAACCCTTTATGCTTGATCCATTTGCAATCCCTTTTAATGTGACCAGTTTTACTACATTTCCAACCAGTAGGTTTAGCCTTCTTGTTAGGATTAACCCTTGTGTTATCATGATGTTTACGTTTACCCTTGTTTTCATTGTACCTGGAGGAGTTGTTATGCTCTACCATATTGACAACTAAAGGTCCAACAACATTGTTGCCTTTTGGTTGTCATTATCCTATACCCTGAGGGACTCCTTAATGCGCAGATGACTGCCTTACTCAACAAGAGTTAACTCCTCATTCTTATGTTTTAAGGTATGCTTGAAATATTTCTAAAAAGGAGGGAGTTTGTCAATGATACAAGATACCTGAATGGCCTCATCCATGTTCATCTTATGTTGTGTAAATCTTCCAAGTATACCAAGAAGTTCATTGTATTGTTCCAAGACTAGTCTTGAATCAGTCATTTTGTAATTTGTGAAATTAGTAACAAGGAACTTCTCACTTGATGCATCCTCAGCCATATATTTTGCCTCTAACGAATCTTATAGTTCTTTGGAAGATTTAATATTCTGGTAAATATCAAATAAAGGATCAGACATACCATTGAGGATTAAACATTTGAAAACATAATCATCATTGTCCCACTTGGCCCTCTTCCTAACTTATTCTACGGTTGGATTATGTTATCCCAAATAACTAATCCATATCACAACACAATACGCTAACCAATAAGCTCATGATACACGAAATAAGTAAAAGAAGAAAAGAGAGAAAAGTAGAAAGGAAATGGAAATATTATATTAGAGAGAAAGTGAGGTGGGAGGTTACACACACATGAAAGTGTAAAAATGGCAACCAACACCCTCTCCATGTGTGAAGAGGATCTATTTATAGTGCTCATACCCTAGTTTAGGCGTATGGACTTTCTTATGGGCTGGGCTTGGCTTGTTGTTGGGATTTAGCCCAAAACATGGACAATATTAGCTTAAAGTCCAAGCCCGTTAAGTCGAATACCCTATTACAATACAAGAATAATTAATACAAAGACGACCAATGACATTTTTGTTTGACTTATATAAAAATAAGGTTAACAATCTCCCCTAATGTAGCGGTCTTCTTTGATCTCCCTAATGTTGACGTTCTTGATTTGACTCTATCTCCCCAAATGTTAAAGATATGATTTTTTGGTCTCTATCTTCTTTGGTCTTGTCTTCATCTTTTCTTTTTTTGTAATGGCTTTGTTCATTCATGCTTAAGACGACTGATAACATTCTTTGGTGTCATTTATGTGATCTTGATCTTGACCCTTTGTCTTTTGACTTTGAGTTCTTAAGATCTTAGACTTGCAGCATCTCCTTGTCTTGAATCATCTTGATTGACTTTCTGGACCAACTTGTGCTTTTGATCGACATGCTCATATTGATTTCATTCTTGTTTGACTTATTTAAACATAAGACTAATAATCATGCCCAATAGACTATTCTTTATTTGACTTTGAAGCTCTTTGATGATGAGGAAGTTTAGTATCAACAATCTTGATGCTGAATGATTGACTTTGAAAGCTTGAGTATGAGCATGTTTCAATGAATCCAACTTCGCTGGTACAAGGTTGCAACACCAACATTTATATCTGCATTTAAAAGGTTAGTGATATACAACAGATATGGACGGAAGTGTCTTTGTAACTTCGTCGAATGCGGTTGCAATAACCACCATTCCCCGTTAATCAGTATAAATACTGCATGTGATCAGATAGAATTCATATGAATCTTCTTGATAGGGTTTCGCAGCTGTACTAGCCGTTTTCGTTACCGGAGCGTCTCAAAGCAGACAAAACGGTAAGAGTAAATCAAATAGTTACTATCTTTCTGATTGAGTTGTCAATTCATATACTGGACCAAATCGATATCCAATTGGCACAAGCTTGATTCATATAGAATCTTGCAAGTCACCTACTACATAGTTGTTTGAGGTTAACGCTGGAAGGATTTCCATTCGTCATTGTGAATACTAAAAAGTATCACTTTGAATGTTCTGGCAAGATCTCAAGGATAATGCGTAGGACTCTTTGTTACCAAATGTTGTTTAAGGGTGAAAAATAAGTGTTATACATGGATTGTGTCCTAATGAGATTTATAATGATGATCTCTTCTAGCTCTAGACTCGATTTGTGCAATTTGGTTTTAGTAATCGGAGGCTGGAGCTGACTGCCACCTATTTAATATCAACAATCTCGAAGTGAGATGTCAATAGATAACGTGTGTATCTCCGTGACAAATGAGACAAGTCTCTTTTGAGAGAAACTAGAATGGCTGGGAAAAGGGTTGCGCATTGCATCACTGGGTCCATGACGACTTTCTTCAATACCAACAATCATCTTTGTGATTTTGATAGATTATGTATTGACCCAGTTTCTGCCTAAGTTGTGTGGAGAGCTTCTTTCTTTTCACCATTTATCCTTACATTTCTATTTAATTCTTCAACCCCTTCAATGCTTACCAAGACGTCATCACTAATACCTTGTTGTGATTGTTCCAGTGTTAGCTCAACCTTAGTCGGTATTCTTCCCTTATTCTTATTCATTTTCAATCATACCTAAGGACTGCTATTTCTAACTATGAATTGTTCTTGGGTAGATCCCTCGGTTCTGGTTGGATCATAGGACTTATACCTAACCTTAATCGCCTTATGACTTCATCGACGTCGTGAGTTAAATGGTTGTTGGGTATATAGATCGAAACCATAAAACCATTTTATGACATTGTTATTTTCAACTACTCCCCCTATACATGTGCATCGAGATTCGAAATGGTTTCGCACGCGAAGAAAAGAGTTGCACTTAGAGTCTTAAAGATCATAAATTTCTAGATCACATTTTAATCATATTTTCTCCCCTTATTTAAAATAATAAATATTTTAGTATTTGAAATACCAATTGATTAAAATTTGACATGAAAAATATCATGGGGAATAAAATGTTTTCTTAGCATGAATTTGTGAACATTTTTCTTGATTGCTCCCCTTCAACAATATATGCAGGATACCACAGAATTTTAAAACTTGACATTATAAGGAAAATTGATATGACACCACAAATATATTAAAGGCGGAGTGAGATGCCTTAGTGAATAGTGCATATTATAATTTGACATTGGAGTACCACATTTGAATTTCACTGAATGTTTTTGGATACATAAAATTAACATTTATGAGATGTATCTAAAAAACATTAAAGGCTTTGGTTTTAAAATCTCCTCCTCAAAAATTGATCTACGTAAATATGACATTTTAAGAAAAATTGATACCACAACTTTTAAACTTATTTGAGGAAGGGAGTGTTGAACACACAATTTTAACAAATACCACTTATTATGGAGAGATACCACAAATTATATTGTAAACAATTTGACATTGAAAGTTCTTTTTGAAAAATTGTGTTCAACGGTTTTTAAAACACCACATGATAAAAGACTTCTCTTCTATTTTTAGAGTAAGCGCACTTATGCGTACACTTCCCTAACATTTGAGTCCGGGTTACAGTCTGAGATAACTGTAAGCCATTGTCATGAGCTCAAAACTTTTGAATGTTTTATATAGGCGCCTGAGACCCGAGAAATTTAACTTTCTCGTTAACAGGATAAGTTATCTTTAAAGATACACTTTCCTTACAATTAGGTCCGAGTTATGTACTGAAATATACATAAGTCATCTAGAAAAATTAGAAATAATATGTTTTAAAAACTTATGAACTCTTGCTCGAACTTCATTTACACACCCGTGTCAATGTTAATTGACATTTCTAGGTACGCAAATATTATCGATTCCAAGAGACATGTCGAGAAGATTCTTTTTGGTATTTTTGAAATTTTATATTTTGTTTTTGAAAATTTTCTGACTTTATATTTTGTTTTTATAGATTTTATATATTTGTATTTTGTTTTTCAAAAAATATTTATAAATCAAAATAAAGAGAAAAAATCAAAATATTTACAAGTCAAAGTTTCCATCAGCAGTGACATTTTTTGCTAGCGTTAAAGTAGATGAAGTTGAATCTGGTTGTTGTTGACGTTTATCGGATGTATCAGCAGTAGTAACAGTGGAGAACTTTGAAACAACTTGATTTTATCCATTGAAATATTCGTCGAACAAAGGACCGAATAGACTTTCCAACTCTATCATTGATTTCATAACTATCATGTCTGCTATAGGAACTTTTTTTGACATTGTGTTACGAGGCTTGAACCGTTTTGTTTAAACGTCATTCTTTGACACTGAGGTTCGAGGCTTGAACTGATGTGCTTAAACGTCATTGTTCTTATTCATCAATTGTGAATCCACTAGAGCACCGGTTTTTGAGATATCAGCCTTTTCAGCAACCACACTCTGAGATTTTCCTTGTTGACATTATATAATGTACCTACACTTAAATCAAAACTTTGTTCCTTATGAACATTAATTGATGTACCTGCACTTATATCCAGAGTTTGTTTGTATTCATGAATATTAAGGATATCTACATTTGAACCATGTGTGGGTTCACTGTCATCCTTGCTTGTACAAGAAGCGAGTATCTTTACCGTAGGAACTCATCTAAAACCAACAGTTTTGAAAATTCTGCCCGTGGGTTTCCACCTAAGATCAGATCTATGAGATGTTTTATCATACACAGTGAAAAATCCTATTAGGAGAAAATCTATGTTCTGTGAAGATCTGCCTTACAGGTTTTTAAGTATAACTTTTCTGTTCTGCGGGTTTGTTACTGTTTCTAGTCTTGTTGGATTGAATCTTAGCATGAGAATTCACTTCTTTTAGGAATTTTATTATACAAGCATCATGATTTGCATTAAAGACACACTTATGACATATAGAACAAACAAAGTGTTTGGAATTTGAGAAAGAACTAGAACTCTTAGAGTGATCTGCTATGGGCACAGTCGTTATCGTTACATAACTACTTTTAGATATAGGCAAACTCTTAGTTGAGTGATTGGTTCTCCTAGGTTTTGGTTTGCTATCATCAACAGTGCTTTGAAATCTAGCAGAAGGCATCACACTAGTTTTTGAGTTCCTATATTTTTCTTGTGTCTTTTTCTTAGCTTCCTCTAGATAGTGATTATGAACCATGTCATTTTAACTAAATCTTGGCATGTTCTTAGAACTATTCTTAGATGAGCTAGATGCAATCATATGTTTAGGTTTTGTAAAAGCAGATTCTTTTCCCTTGGGCAAATAATGTTGAGTGACTGGTTTTGACAAATTGTTTCTCACATCAACTTGGGAGGCAAACCGTGGTTTTGAAATTTGAGGTCTTTTAGATTTAAACGCATTTGGTTGTCTAACAACTAATTGGTTTATGAGTGATTGTAAATCCGGTTTCCCTAAGACTGATGTTTTTTCAAACTTAGTATCCACACTATTTGCTTTTGACTTTCTTAATTCATTTTTCAAAACAGCAATTGCAAAAACCTTTTCCTGAATCTGAGCTTTCAAATCAGCTTTTTGAGTAATCAAAGAAGTTGTTTGTTCTATAGTTTTAGCTCTCGTCATTTTAATAGAATCATACAAATCTTTATAATGCTTTTTCAAAGTATCTTTTTTCTTATTTAAAAGATCATTCTGTTGAAGTAATTTAGCCACACTATGTTCTAATTCGATGTTTATTGTTTCATAATCATCAATTTCCTTTTTTAATTTGGCTTTATTACTTGTTTCATTCAAAATTTGACCATGTTGCTCTAATTTTAAGGCTTGACTTTGATATTTAAGTTCAAGAGCAATACAATGTGCTTCCATTCTTAAAAAATCTTTTTTAAATTGAGCAACGGTCTTTTTAAGAAAAATATTTTCACACTCGAGAGATTGAATTGGAAATTCAGTTGTCATAGTATCTAGTGATGAATTAAGCATAGGACTTTTAACTTGACATTTTTTAGTATACTGGTCAACCCTACCTTCATTAGTGATTTCAGGTTGCTCGGTATGCTGTTGTTAGCCTTATTTTTATATAAGTCGAACAAGAATGTTATCGGTCGTCTTTGTCGTAAATAGACTTGTTATGTAATAAGCTAGTCGGGTTCAACGGGTTTAGACTTTAAGCTAATATTGTCCATGTTTCGGGTTAAAACCCAACACAAGCCAAGCCCGACCCAACAACACAAAGCCCACAAGCCTAAAAAGGCCTTAGACTATAAATACCACCCTCCTAGCATGTTAGGAGGGTGTTAGTTACCATTTCTCACATAGTAGTCATACCACTCTTGTTTCTCTCTCTACTTTCTCTCTTTAAACTTCTTTCTCTTTTCTTCTTTACTTATTTCGTGCTTAAGGCTTATTGGTTAGCTTATTTCGTGGTTAAGGCTTATTGGTAAAGCTTATTAGTTGTGTTTGAATCTTAATATATAGGGATAACATGTGGTATCATGAGCCAAGGGGTTTTTGGTAATTCATAGTTGTGGTTCGTGTGTGTTTTTGGTTCGAACCACACAAAAAGATTTTCATCTTTTTGAATGTTCAACAACCATAAAGATTTCAACTTTATTCTTATTTTATCCTAAACTTAGTTATAAGTACAAGTAAAACCTAGGAAAAACATTAAAAGTTTGATCTTTTTAAGTTTTTTTTTTGTTCGAAAAGGTCTTTGTACTCAAAATCTTGATTTCAAATTTTTTGTGTTAAAAACTATAAAGTTTATGTTTTTAAGGTTCTACTAGTCCTAGGAATGTAAGAAGTACAAGCAAAATCGAGTAAAAACGTCAAAAAGTGTGTCTTTAAGTGTTTTGAAAAAGTTTTGATATTAGGCGAATTAAACATGTTTCTTCAGGCGAATTAAACTTTTGATATTAGGAGAATTAAACATGTTTCTTCGGGCGAATTAAACATTTGATATTAGGCGAATTAAACATGGTTCTTCAGGCGAATTAAACATTTGATATTAGGCGAATTAAACATGTTTCTTCAAGCGAATTAAACATTTGATATTAGGCGAATTAAACATGTTTCTTTAGGCGAATTAAACACTTTGTGTTTGGCGAATTAAACCTAGGAGATTTAAACATCAAGCCTTAGGCGAATTAAACCTCTGGATTAGGCCAATTTTGGTAAAATCACTGAATTTCATTTTCGGTCCAAGCAGAAAACCAATTTCGGTTTACTCAATTTCGGTGAAATTCAAGTTGGATTTTTGTATATCACTTAATTTGGACTACAAAGACAAGTAATTCTACAACAACTTTCACACAAGACAAGTACTTCAGTGTAAAATCAAACCACAACTCAATCATAAAAACTTAAGATTCGATATCCATTCACAATATCAAAATATCAAATACCAATAACACCTTGCAAACTCAAACATCGAATGCTCTTCACAATGTATTCATGGAATCTGGAGGTAAAGACCGTCCACCAATGTTAGCACCGGGCAATTACGTTCAGTGGAAATCCAGACTCAAGAGATATATTGACACTAAACCTAACAAAGAACTCCTTCACTATTGTCTTGCTAATCCACCTCATGAATTTCAATGGATCAATCCAACTACCAAAGTGGTAGAAGATGGTACAAAAATCACTACAGCAGGCATATAGAAGCATATCATAATGTTTCTAAGGAGATAAGGGATCAATTGGATGCTGAAGCTGAAACCGTTCAAATCATTCTCACAGGGATATATAATGAAATCTACTCCATAGTTAATGCTTGTTTAAATACATGTGAAATGTGGAAAGCAATTGAAAGGTTGAAACAGGGAGAGTCAATCAATGTACAAGATCTTGAAACCAATCTTTATTGGGAATTTGGTAAATTCACATCATGGGATGGTGAATCACTTGAATCATATTATTCGAGGTTCTACAAAATGATAAATGAGCTTGTCCGAAATAAGTGTGATATTTCCAATCATCAAGTCAATGTCCAGTTCTTACTTTAACTACAACCAGAATGGCAAAGGTTTGTGACACTCGTTAAGCAGAATCAAGAGTTGAAGATTGTCTCCTGCCACAAACTTTATGACATCCTGAAGCAACACCAAAATGAAGTCTATGAGATAAGAGCTAAAAAACAAGCTCGTACTGCTAATCCACTTGCACTTGTTACTCAACAACAAACAGTTTACCATCTCAAAACCATCCTACTAACTATACTCAAAATTCCTCAACCAGATCACAACAAGCTGCTACCAAAAATAGAGGTAAAGCAATTGTCAACTCTCCTCAACCCACTTATGATCAAGAACCTGCTATGGTTGCTGAAGATGATGAAATGTCAAAGGAAAAGGATATTGATAAACTCATGGCTTTAATTTCTCTATCATTCAAGAAAATATACAAACCTACCAACAACAACCTCAGAACTTCATCAAACACTAGTAGAGCAAATCAGGTTAATACTTCAAGAATCAACAAAGGAACTGGGTATGATAATCAAAGGGCAGTTAATGTTGTTGGGGCTAGGGAGACTGTAGGCACAAAGGTAGTGCGGCAATCTAAGATTCAGTGTTATAATTACAAGGAATATGGGCATGTAGCAAGAGAATGTCAGAATCCCAAACGGGCAAAGGATGCAGCTTATCACAAGGAGAAGATGCTATTATGTAAGCAAGAGGAAGCTGGAATCTAGTTGACTGCTGAACAAGTTGATTGGAGGGATAACACTGATGGCGAACCTGATGATCAGGAATTGGAAGCACATTATCTGTACATGGCACAAATTCAAGAGGTTACTCCAGATGCTGCTGACAATTCTGGACCCATCTTTGATGCAGCAGCCATTGTAAAAGCTCAAGTGATAATTCTATTCATCGTCGACTCTGGGTGCTCAAAACACATGACGGGAAATCTCAAGCTTCTAAGTAATTTTGTGGAGAAATTTCTAGGTACGGTGAAGTTTAGAAATGATCAAATTGCACCGATTCTTGGTTATGAAGATCTGGTTCAAGGAAATATCACTATCAAGAGGGTTTATTACGTCAAAGGGCTGAATTATAATTTATTCTCTGTTGGTCAATTCTGTGATGCGGATTTGGAAGTCGCTTTTCGAAAGTCTATATGTTACATCCGTGATTTGAAGGGAAATGATCTTCTCACAGGTTCTCGTGGCACAGATATGTATTCTATCATTCTTTAAGACACATCCACTCCCAATCCAATTTGCTTAATGGCTAAAGCTTCGGGTTGTTTTTTGTTTGGTGGTTGGTCTGTTGTAGGAATTGATTATTGATGTATCGGGGTTTGTTAAGGTTATGTTTTGCGTTGTGTTTGATCTTATTTGGCTTAGCTGGTTTGGTTGTACGGGTTGGACATACATGGTTGGCTGGGTTTGGAATGTAGGGGGATTGGTTTTGACTGGTGGGGAGCATTGGTTTGGGGTTTGGTGGGTGTATGGGGTTGTATATTGTAAGATTGGGCAGTGGCTGATAATAGATGAGCTGAAATTGGAGTTATTTGTGGTTGTGATTTGTGGGTGGTGTAGGATGCTGATTTCTTGTAGGTGCGTTTGGTGGTTTGTATCGGATGATTTGTTGTTTATGGTATGAGTTTAGTGTCTTAGATTGGTGTTGGTAGTGGGGGGCTGGGATGTTAAGTTTGTGTGAATTCTAGTCTTGTTGGTTGTGTCATGATTTCTGAGGGGAAGGATGAGGGGGGGGGGGGGGGGGGGGGGGGGGGGGTGGAGGGAGGGGAATTAGTGTTACTTTTTTTGGCGCTTTGAGGGTTGGTTGTGTTGGGGGGTGTAGGGTGGTGGACCTTTTTGTCGGCGCGAGGATGGGGAGTCTCGGTTTGTTTTTGGGGTTGTGTTGTGTTTCGTAGGGTGTTTTTTGGGTTGTTGGTTTGGGATAGGGGGTGGGGGGGGATATTTTTGCATGACATTAAGGATTGGGGGTATTTTGAATCGGGTTTGGCGATATGTTGCATTGCACTGTGCATGAGTGTTTTGGTTTTTGGTATTCGCGTTCGTGATGGGTTTTTTTGCCTTGGTGTATGTGGTGGACGAATGGATTATGTTCTGCGGTAGACGTTTGTTAGGCTATGGGTACTTGTTGGTAATTGTTTGGGAGTGTGTGTTATATTTGTTGATTAGGATTTGGATCTTTTGTGGGGTTGCCTTCTAGGGTCGGTGTTGTGGCTGTTGGGGCGGATTGAGGTTTTTGGGTTGTGAGGCTTTTTGTGGTGTTTGTTGTGTGTAAGGGGGGTGGGATGGGGTGCTTTTGTTGGTCTTTTTGGGATTGGGTGTTGTTAGGTGTATATGGTGGGTTTGTAGTCGTTTGGGTAATTTGTTGGGTGTAAGTTTTTGCATGAAGTGTCTTCGGTGGGTCATGGTTTTGGGTTGTGGATGGGGTGTTTATTTAGTGTGGGACTGGGAGTGGGGTCGATATTGTTATGGTTATGATGGGGGTGGTGGTTGTGTTGTGGTTGTTGGGGTGTAGGTTTTGGTTGAGTGTGTGGAGTGGCGGTGGGAGTGGACTGAGTAGGACAGTCCTTGTTCTGGATGTGTGTTAGCATTTTGTTCTCTATGGTGTTTGGTTTAGGTCGTTATATTTTTTTGTTGATAAATTAATTTATTAATATACTTCCTAGTCTGCAATCATTAATTATCATTATGTTATAAATATTATTATATTTAATTGATATAATTGATCTAGAATTTAATTTTATACTTATAAGATCATTTCAAAAATTTATTTTAAAATAAATTTTAGAATTATATTGGATAATTATATCCACAATTTATTCCTGAAGAAAACATACTAATAAACGTAACGCGCATTTATTCTTAAATTATTTATATAAAAAGGATTTTGTAAATGATGCTGTAAAGAATTATAATATGTATAAAAATTTTTTTTGATTTAGAATAATAAATAAATAATACATTGTATATTAATCAATGTTAATAATATTTAATAATTATTTGGTATTTAATTATATTGAATAACCCACAATTGAAAAATAAATAATCCAATAAAATTCCATCATTAAATATTGTAAAATGTTTTGTTATATTTCATTGTGTAACCACATGCATTATCACATGAAAAAAAAATAAAAACTTAGTTTTTTTTTTTCAAAATTTAATTTTTTTATAACTAAGACGTATAATTATTAAAAATAGATATTACATTTTTTAATATGTACAATTCCATTTTTAATTACCAATAAAGTTACATATTTTAAGATGCATTTATAATTGACATTATTATATGCGGGAAATCTCAAGCTTATAAGTAATTTTGTGAGAGAAATTTCATAGGTACGGTGAGTTTGGAAAATGCTCAAAATTGCACCGTTTATTGGTTATGAAGATATGGTTCAAGGAAATATCGCTATCAAGTGGTTTATTACGTAGATGGTGAATCATAATATATTCTCTGTTCGGTCAAATTCTGTGATTGCGGATTTGGAAGTCGCTTTTCGAAAGTCTTTTGTTAATCCGTGATTTGGGAAGGGAAATGTTTTCTCAGGTTCTCGTGGCCAAGATATGTATTCTATTCATTTTAAAGACACTTTCACTCGCAATTCCAAGTTGCTTAATGGCTAATGCTTCATCGTCACAAGCATGGTTATGGCATCGTCGTCTTTCCATTAACTTTGACACCATCAACTTGCTTTTGAAGTTTATGCATATTGTGCTGGCTTCCTAATTGATATTCGTCAAAGTATCATCTCTGTTCTTCTTGTTGAGTTGGGGAAAGCAAACATATGTCCTTCAAGACTAAAAATACCCCAAGCTCAAAGACGACGGTTACTAGTTTACAAATGGACTTATGTGGTCCCATGAGGGTAGAAAGCTTTAATGGCAAGAAATATGTGTTGGTAATTGTTGATGACTATTCAAGATATACTTGGACTCACTTCTTGATATCCAAAGATGAAACACAAGAAGTTCTCATCGAATTCCTCAAACTTGTTCAGAGAGGACTTCATGCTCAAGTTAGAACAGTTTGAATTAACAAAGGCACATAATTCTTGAATAAAACTCTTCATGCATAATTTGCTCAAGAAGGGATTGAACACCAAACGTCAACTGCTCGAACACTAGAACAAAACGGCGTTGTCGAAAGACGGAACCGTACTCTTGTTGAGGCTGCTCGAACAATGCTAAGCGCCGCTAAAGTTCCTTTGTTCTTCTGGGCTGAAGCAATTGCCACAACATGTTTTACTCAGAATCGTTCACTCATAATTCTTTGACATGAGAAAACACCTTACCACATCATCAATAGCCGGAAATCATATGTTAAGTTCTTTCCCATTTTTGGCTCTCTTTGCTACATCGTCAGAGATGGTGAAAATCTTGACAAAATAAAGGAAAAAGGTGATGCATGTATCTTTGTAAGGTATTCTACTTAGTCAAGAGCTTACAGGGTATATAACAAGAGAACAAGAGTGATAGTTGAAACCATTCATGTTAACTTTGACGAATTACCTCAAATGGCTTCAGATCACGTTAGTTCTAACCCCGTTCCACAATGTCCGACAACGGCACTTGAACAAGGCAGTTTAAGTCCCGGTCCCCAAAGTCAAGAATTTGGGGGGTTCCTCAAGCAGCTGAGACGTTGCAACGTCTAATGAGCTGGATTTGTATTTAGTCTATATGTTCGATGAATTACTCAATGGAAAATACTACAGTTATGTCAAAGTCTTCCGCTGTAACTGTTGCTTATGCACGTAATCAATGTCTCAACAAAACATAACTCCATCTTACATTAACAAACCGTTGATTCAGATACACCTCCATTGATATTCAAACAACCCTAAAATACAAATCAAGGCACCCACTCAAGCACCAGTTTACTGCTATTGAGAACATTAATCAAGCATAAACTAATATAGAAAATGCATATGTTGAAGAAGATGATTTATCAACATCTTTAGTACTACCGGTACAAAGAACAAGGGGGAGACTTATTCTTGTTATGTTGACTCGTCATCATGCATTACATTCTATCAAGACATCCTACCAGAAATCGTTGGACTCAAGAGATCTTCGTTAGAACAAAGGTCAGTGGAAAATCCTATCTTAATTAATTAGAACAAGACGTCAGCTAGAAACAAATAGCGAGGTGTGTATGTTCGCACTCACCGTGAGTCGAACCGGACCAAGGAACATCAAAGAAGTCATGGCTGATTCTGCATGGATTGAAGCGATGTAGGAAGAACTTCACCAGTTTGATCGATTAGATGTATGGGAATTAGTCAACAGACCACTATGTAAAAATTTCACTAACATGAAGTGGCTCTGGAAAAACAAATGTGACTGAAGAGAATACTGTAATCCGCACAAAGTCGTCATTGTAGTAAGGGATGCGGTCAAAAGGAAGGATTGAGATTTTGAAGAGTCATTGTGCCAGTTGCTATGTTGGAAGTTGTTCGCTTATTCGTTGCGTATGCTGCACACAAATCATTTCCAGTATACCAGATGGACGTCAAGACATCATTTCTTTATGGACATCTGAAGGAAGAAGTGTACGTAAACCAGCCAGATGGATTCGTAGACCCATATCATCCTGACCAAGTCTACCGTCTAAAGAAGGCATTATATGGACTCAAACAAGCTCCAAGAGAGTGGTACGATGAACTCTCCAAATTTATGGTATCCAAAGGATTCTCAAAAGGTTCTATTGATCCAACTCTGTTCATAACTAAAATGGGAAAGGACATATTGCTTGTGCAAATTTATGTGTTGATGACATAAAAATTTGGTTTTACGAACCAAAACTTTCTAAAAAGTTTGAAGAACTAATGCACAGAAGTTTGAAAGGTCCTATGATGGGGGAGCTTGAAAATTATTTTTAGGAATTCAGATCACCAATCCCCATGCGGTATTCTTTATAATCCAAGCTAAGTATGCTCAAGATGATACTTAAAAAGCTTGTTAAGACTTCCTGTGATAGCACTATCGGGTACTCCTATGTCTACTCAAACCTAGTTGCTACCTGAGTTGAGCTGTGTTGACCCAAATAAAATATCATAGGCATGGTCGGAGCACTCATGGACTTACTAGCAAGTAGACCAGATATTCAACATGCAACATGTTATTGTGCTCAGTTATCAAGGCGGAACTCCTTTTCCTGATGAGAAAAGTCTCACTGCGCTTAAAATGATCTTTTGGTACCATAAGAAATTCCATTAACATGGATCTATGGTATTCCGAAGGTAAGGACACCGGTTTTGAACTAACAACTTTTTTAGATTCGGATCACGCGGGCTGTCTCGATATACGTAAAAGCACATCTGGTGAAATTTAATTTCTAGGTGGTGACAAGCTAGTCAGCTGGTCATCAAAGAAGCAGGACTGCACTTAAATGTCTTCAGCAGAAGCCGAGTATGTGTTTCTATCTGCGTGTTGTGCTCAAGTACTCTGGATGCGAACTCAACTCACAGATTATGGCTTCCACTTTGATAAAATACCTATGTATTGTGATTCAAAGGCAGCTGATATCATCAAATAATGTCATATTTTACCATCATTTATCCCATACATTTTACCCACTTTTATATAATTATTGCAAGATATTAGTACTTAATTGCTTAAAGTTTATAATTGCAGTAATTCTGGAGTAACTTGTGAAGACGAAGCTAAAAGGCACAATTCTGGAGCTAAAACGAAGACATTTGAAGAAAACTGTTAACTGCTACTATACGCCATATCCAGCAAAGAAGATACGGCGTATCAGCGCCAACTCATCACATGAATACGCGCAAAAGATCAATTCCTTATTCGGCGTATCACTCATCACCTATACGCCGTATGCACAGCTGGTCATCAATCAAAGATATGCAATTAATATGATTGATGGCAATTATTCCTGATTGATTTGATCTTATCGCGAACTCAGAGGAAATTAACCCTATACGCCGTATGCACTTCTCTCCATACGGCGTATCCAGACAATTTTCAGACACTATAAATACGAGGCTCAAAAACGAGTTTCAGTGTACAATATCATATTTTCTGTATAGTATACTTCTGAAGTCAAATTTCTCAAGCCAAAAAAAGCAGCCAAGGTCGAGCACCATTCCTAATTCCATAGAAGACATCATGTAATTCTTACTTTCTAAATCATTCGATTCTTAATTGTTTGATCACGCTTGTATGATTACAATGATTGTAGGCTAATACTCTCGGGTATTAGCCATGTTTATGAAGATTATAATGCTTGGTTTGTTTTAATTCTAACTTGCTTAATTTATTGTTGTTGTTTAATTATGTTTATCGCCTCGTGATAATGTAGAGATTAGGTGCGTTGGCGGCTCTGCTTAATTTATCGTTGTTGTTTAATTATGATTATCACCTTATACTTGTTTTGTTTTATATATATCCCACTATATATTATTTTACATTATATATCTGCTGTACTTGCGACCTCATCATTAACTGGGTCTAGTGAGACTTAACCAGTAATCTAGATGCTGGGATAGCTCTCCATGTTGTGTTTTTTGTGCCCGGACCAATAGGATCACAAATAATACCTTATCCTTACCCTTTAATTACGAGCTTAGTTGGACCGGCAGGTGACCCGATAATTGTTCAACCAATATCGTTCTTAATTAATTGGTATTGATTTTGGTGGTGGACTACTGGTGTATAAGACAACATCAAGCAATAAGGGGCTAAAGTCCGATGGGCTAAGGTATTAACAGGATCACCACTGCCTTTAATCGTTTAAATATTAAAAATACCCATGTATTTTACACAACTTAGTAACCTGCTTTTGATACTAATAGTAGAAAATAGAAGCAGAGGATGTATAGTTTCTTGATTAGAACTTGTTACTAAAAATGTTTGAAACCCTAGTAGACGTTGAATGAGCTTATGGTTTATTGTATTGGGTATATAGTAAGAACTATGAAACAGAAAATAAATGGAGAGTTGTAGAAGAGTTAAACAAAACACATGTATTTATAATGGTTAGACTACGAAGGACTCCTTTATTGTCATACTCCACTCCCTGAGTCCAACCTACTGTGCAGAGTTTGTAAAACATAGTCACCCGTACTCCTTTCACTTTGGCGAAGAAGCATCACAGGTTTCTTTACCTCTTTTTCGGTACAAAGCTAATACCAGTTTCTTCCACACCCCTAGAAACACACCAACATAATACGCTTGATTTACCAATTGATAAATATAACTAACAACTATAAAATGATGTTGCATGTCATTGCCATAATCTTTCTAATAAAATATTAACTAAATCAAGATTTCATGCGGCCCTTGCAGTGTTTAATATGTGTGGTACACTCATAAAACATTAACGAGTAGGCTCGTGATGCACTTGTTGGAATTTAAAATACCTGTTTTACCATTAAACAACTCGAGGTGCGCAAAAGGATTGGATCATGTTTGGCATATACGATTAACACACAATAAAACATAAAGGAAACATACCTCTTGAAGAATCAAATGTTAATGAACAAAGTGGTTGATATCATCAAATAACGTTACATTTTACCATCATTTATCCCATACATTTTACCTACTTTTTTTTAATTATTGCAAGATATTGGTACTTAATTGCTTAAAGTGTATGATTGCAGTAATTATGGAGTAATTTGTGAAGATGAAGGTAAAAGGAGTAATTCTGGAGCTAAAATGAAGATATTTGAAAGAAAACTGTTATCTACTACTATACGCCGTATCCAGCAAAAAAGATTACGTCGTATCAGCGCAGCTATTCACAAGATACGCGTAAAAGAGTTAATCTCATATGTCGGCGTATCACTCATTACCTATCGCCGTATGCACAACTTCATCATCAAAGATATGCAATTAATCGTGATTGATGGTAATTAATATTGATTGATTTGATCGTATTAGCTCGCACGGCTCCAAGAAAATTAACCCTATCGTCCGTACTGGCACCTCCTCTCCAGACGGTATATCCAGGCTATTTTCAGACACTATAAATACTAGACTCAAAAACGAGTTTCAGTGTGCAAAAATTACATTCTCTATACCATACTCTCTGAAGTCGAATTTTCCAAGATATTAGAAGCAGCCAAGGTCAAGCACCAACCATAATTCCATAGAAAGACTCGTGTAAATCTTAGACTTTCCTTAATCATTACGATTTCTTAATTGTTGATTACATTTGTCAAAAATAACAATGACTTGTCATGCTAATACCCTCGGGTATTTAGCCATGATAATGAAGATTACTAATGTTTTTTTTTTTTTTTTTTTAAAGTTTGTTTTAATCCGGCTTGCTTAATTTATTGTTGTTGTTTAATTATGTTTATCGCCTCATACTTGTTTATGTGCTTGTGCATGCGACCTATCATTCAACTGGGTCTAGTGAGACTTAACCCGTAATCTAGATGTCGGGATAACTCTCCATGTTGTGTTTTATATGCCCGAACCAATAGGATCACAAATGACACACTATCCTTGCCCTTTGATTATGAGCTTAGTTGGACCGGCAGGTGACCCGATAATTGTTCAGCGATCATGTTCTTAATTAATTGGTAATGATTTGGGTGGTGGACTACCGGCATATAAGACAACATCAAGCAATAAGTGGGTAAAGTCCTGATGGGCTAGGGTATTAACAGGATCACCACTGCTTTAATTCCCTATGATATATTATAATTAGACTATTGGATGCTTTATGCAGATGCGTTAATCGTTACAAGATTGTTCGTATCTAGGTCTTAGGAAGAAAAACCGCCTAAGTCTTAAGAATGATATTCCGCCTCGAAATAAGCAGCCATTACACTAATTAAACAAATCAACATTTAATTGGATTGAACATGGTTAATACGGTTTTCTATTATTTGGCTCGTACCGCTCCTTTGTCTTGTGTATATTTGCTTTAGTGTTTATTGTGCTTAGGATTGATATTTGTCACCATAAACCTGTGCCAGTCTCTCAGGCTGAAAACCCCCATTTACCTCTAGTAAATATGTACAACATAGGTTTTGTTGGGATTAAAAGCCTCTTGATGCTGTTTGGAAGTTACTACTGCTAAATGGAAGTTAAGACTGTTAAGGTATTAGTTACTGCTGCTAAGTATAAATTAGTGTTGTTAGTAATCTTAATGAAAAATATGCTAAGTAGTTAGTACTGCTAGTTACTACTGCTAGTGTAAGTTACTACTGCTAGTGTATATTAGTACTGCTAGTTACTACTGCTAGTATATGTTATTACTGCAAGTTACTACTGCTAGTGTAACTTAGATTGAAGAAAACTTTCTAAGTAGTTAATGCTGCTTGTACACAGTTAGTGATGCTGGTACAAAAGTTACTACTGTTGGTGTGAAAGTTACAACTGCTTAAAGATTACAACTGCTGGAAGAGTTTATGCTGACAGAGAAGAGATCAAAGACTTATCAGAGAAAAGATAAAGATTGCTTATGTGATAAGTATGAGATATTTTTGTAAAAGATACGTATAAGTTATTTGTTTAGAAGATCATGATAACTTAAGAAAATATTGTAAGCCGGTTAGGACTCCTTGGTGTATAAAAGGAGGTCCTAGGGCATAGAGTTAGATATCTAGAAATC